>CAKOGI010000046.1:0-67217 GCA_933228895.1 Platycnemis pennipes
AAACGACAGAAAGAGGCAACCTTTGCGGCATACCTAGCCATAGGAACATGTTTGATAATTAAACGACAGTAAGCGGCAACCTTTGTGGCATACCTAGCCATAGGAACATGTTTGATAATTAAACGACAGAAAGCGGCAACCTTTGTGGCATACCTAGCCATAGGAACATGTTTGATAATTAAACGACAGAAAGAGGCAACCTTTGTGGCATACCTAGCCATAGGAACATGTTTGATAATTAAACGACAGAAAGAGGCAACCTTTGCGGCATACCTAGCCATAGGAACATGTTTGATAATTAAACGACAGAAAGAGGCAACCTTTGTGGCATACCTAGCCATAGGAACATGTTTGATAATTAAACGACAGTAAGCGGCAACCTTTGTGGCATACCTAGCCATGGGAACATGATTGATAATTAAACGACAGAAAGAGGCAACCTTTGCGGCATACCTAGCCATAGGAACATGTTTGATAATTAAACGACAGAAAGCGGCAACCATTGTGGCATACCTAGCCATAGGAACATGTTTGATAATTAAACGACAGAAAGCGGCAACATTTGTGGCATACCTAGCCATAGGAACATGTTTGATAATTAAACGACAGAAAGAGGCAACCTTTGCGGCATACCTAGCCATAGGAACATGTTTGATAATTAAACAACAGAAAGCGGCAACCATTGTGGCATACCTAGCCATAGGAACATGTTTGATAATTAAACGACAGAAAGAGGCAACCTTTGCGGCATACCTAGCCATAGGAACATGTTTGATAATTAAACGACAGAAAGCGGCAACCTTTGTGGCATACCTAGCCATAGGACATGTTTGATAATTAAACGACAGAAAGAGGCAACCTTTGCGGCATACCTAGCCATAGGAACATGTTTGATAATTAAACGACAGAAAGAGGCAACCTTTGCGGCATACCTAGCCATAGGAACATGTTTGATAATTAAACGACAGAAAGCGGCAACCTTTGTGGCATACCTAGCCATAGGACATGTTTGATAATTAAACGACAGAAAGAGGCAACCTTTGCGGCATACCTAGCCATAGGAACATGTTTGATAATTAAACGACAGAAAGAGGCAACCTTTGTGGCATACCTAGCCATAGGAACATGTTTGATAATTAAACGACAGAAAGAGGCAACCTTTGCGGCATACCTAGCCATAGGAACATGTTTGATAATTAAACGACAGAAAGCGGCAACCATTGTGGCATACCTAGCCATAGGAACATGTTTGATAATTAAACGACAGAAAGAGGCAACCTTTGCGGCATACCTAGCCATAGGAACATGTTTGATAATTAAACGACAGAAAGCGGCAACCATTGTGGCATACCTAGCCATAGGAACATGTTTGATAATTAAACGACAGAAAGAGGCAACCTTTGCGGCATACCTAGCCATAGGAACATGTTTGATAATTAAACGACAGAAAGAGGCAACCTTTGTGGCATACCTAGCCATAGGAACATGTTTGATAATTAAACGACAGAAAGAGGCAACCTTTGCGGCATACCTAGCCATAGGAACATGTTTGATAATTAAACGACAGAAAGCGGCAACCATTGTGGCATACCTAGCCATAGGAACATGTTTGATAATTAAACGACAGAAAGAGGCAACCTTTGTGGCATACCTAGCCATAGGAACATGTTTGATAATTAAACGACAGAAAGCGGCAACCATTGTGGCATACCTAGCCATAGGAACATGTTTGATAATTAAACGACAGAAAGAGGCAACCTTTGTGGCATACCTAGCCATAGGAACATGTTTGATAATTAAACGACAGAAAGCGGCAACCATTGTGGCATACCTAGCCATAGGAACATGTTTGATAATTAAACGACAGAAAGAGGAAACCTTTGTGGCATACCTAGCCATAGGAACATGTTTGATAATTAAACGACAGAAAGCGGAAACCTTTGCGGCATACCTAGCCATAGGAACATGTTTGATAATTAAACGACAGAAAGCGGCAACCATTATGGCATACCTAGCCATAGGAACATGTTTGATAATTAAACGACAGAAAGAGGCAACCTTTGTGGCATACCTAGCCATAGGAACATGTTTGATAATTAAACGACAGTAAGAGGCAACCTTTGCGGCATACCTAGCCATAGGAACATGTTTGATAATTAAACGACAGAAAGAGGCAACCTTTGTGGCATACCTAGCCATAGGAACATGTTTGATAATTAAACGACAGAAAGAGGCAACCTTTGTGGCATACCTAGCCATAGGAACATGTTTGATAATTAAACGACAGAAAGAGGCAACCTTTGTGGCATACCTAGCCATAGGAACATGTTTGATAATTAAACGATAGAAAGAGGCAACCTTTGTGGCATACCTAGCCATAGGAACATGTTTGATAATTAAACGACAGAAAGAGGCAACCTTTGTGGCATACCTAGCCATAGGAACATGTTTGATAATTAAACGACAGAAAGAGGCAACCTTTGTGGCATACCTAGCCATAGGAACATGTTTGATAATTAAACGACAGAAAGCGGCAACCATTGTGGCATACCTAGCCATAGGAACATGTTTGATAATTAAACGACAGAAAGCGGCAACCATTGTGGCATACCTAGCCATAGGAACATGTTTGATAATTAAACGACAGTAAGAGGCAACCTTTGCGGCATACCTAGCCATAGGAACATGTTTGATAATTAAACGACAGAAAGCGGCAACCATTGTGGCATACCTAGCCATAGGAACATGTTTGATAATTAAACGACAGAAAGAGGCAACCTTTGTGGCATACCTAGCCATAGGAACATGTTTGATAATTAAACGACAGAAAGAGGCAACCTTTGTGGCATACCTAGCCATAGGAACATGTTTGATAATTAAACGACAGAAAGAGGCAACCTTTGCGGCATACCTAGCCATAGGAACATGTTTGATAATTAAACGACAGTAAGAGGCAACCTTTGTGGCATACCTAGCCATAGGAACATGTTTGATAATTAAACGACAGAAAGAGGCAACCTTTGTGGCATACCTAGCCATAGGAACATGTTTGATAATTAAACGACAGAAAGCGGCAACCTTTGTGGCATACCTAGCCATAGGAACATGTTTGATAATTAAACGACAGAAAGAGGCAACCTTTGTGGCATACCTAGCCATAGGAACATGTTTGATAATTAAACGACAGAAAGCGGCAACCTTTGTGGCATACCTAGCCATAGGAACATGTTTGATAATTAAACGACAGAAAGAGGCAACCTTTGTGGCATACCTAGCCATAGGAACATGTTTGATAATTAAACGACAGAAAGCGGCAACCTTTGTGGCATACCTAGCCATAGGAACATGTTTGATAATTAAACGACAGAAAGCGGACACCTTTGTGGCATACCTAGCCTTAGGAACATGTTTGATAATTAAACGACAGAAAGAGGCAACCTTTGTGGCATACCTAGCCATAGGAACATGTTTGATAATTAAACGACAGAAAGCGGCAACCTTTGTGGCATACCTAGCCATAGGAACATGTTTGATAATTAAACGACAGAAAGCGGCAACCTTTGTGGCATACCTAGCCATAGGAACATGTTTGATAATTAAACGACAGAAAGCGGCAACCTTTGTGGCATACCTAGCCATGGGAACATGTTTGATAATTAAACGACAGAAAGCGGCAACCTTTGTGGCATACCTAGCCATAGGAACATGTTTGATAATTAAACGACAGAAAGCGGCAACCTTTGTGGCATACCTAGCCATAGGAACATGTTTGATAATTAAACGACAGAAAGCGGCAACCTTTGTGGCATACCTAGCCATGGGAACATGTTTGATAATTAAACGACAGAAAGCGGCAACCTTTGTGGCATACCTAGCCATAGGAACATGTTTGATAATTAAACGACAGAAAGAGGCAACCTTTGTGGCATACCTAGCCATAGGAACATGTTTGATAATTAAACGACAGAAAGCGGCAACCTTTGTGGCATACCTAGCCATGGGAACATGTTTGATAATTAAACGACAGAAAGCGGCAACCTTTGTGGCATACCTAGCCATAGGAACATGTTTGATAATTAAACGACAGAAAGCGGCAACCTTTGTGGCATACCTAGCCATAGGAACATGTTTGATAATTAAACGACAGAAAGCGGCAACCTTTGTGGCATACCTAGCCATGGGAACATGTTTGATAATTAAACGACAGAAAGCGGCAACCTTTGTGGCATACCTAGCCATAGGAACATGTTTGATAATTAAACGACAGAAAGAGGCAACCTTTGTGGCATACCTAGCCATAGGAACATGTTTGATAATTAAACGACAGAAAGCGGCAACCTTTGTGGCATACCTAGCCATAGGAACATGTTTGATAATTAAACGACAGAAAGCGGACACCTTTGTGGCATACCTAGCCATAGGAACATGTTTGATAATTAAACGACAGAAAGAGGCAACCTTTGTGGCATACCTAGCCATAGGAACATGTTTGATAATTAAACGACAGAAAGCGGCAACCTTTGTGGCATACCTAGCCATAGGAACATGTTTGATAATTAAACGACAGAAAGCGGCAACCTTTGTGGCATACCTAGCCATAGGAACATGTTTGATAATTAAACGACAGAAAGCGGCAACCTTTGTGGCATACCTAGCCATAGGAACATGTTTGATAATTAAACGACAGAAAGAGGCAACCTTTGTGGCATACCTAGCCATAGGAACATGTTTGATAATTAAACGACAGAAAGCGGCAACCTTTGTGGCATACCTAGCCATAGGAACATGTTTGATAATTAAACGACAGAAAGCGGACACCTTTGTGGCATACCTAGCCATAGGAACATGTTTGATAATTAAACGACAGAAAGAGGCAACCTTTGTGGCATACCTAGCCATAGGAACATGTTTGATAATTAAACGACAGAAAGCGGCAACCTTTGTGGCATACCTAGCCATAGGAACATGTTTGATAATTAAACGACAGAAAGCGGCAACCTTTGTGGCATACCTAGCCATAGGAACATGTTTGATAATTAAACGACAGAAAGCGGCAACCTTTGTGGCATACCTAGCCATAGGAACATGTTTGATAATTAAACGACAGAAAGCGGCAACCTTTGTGGCATACCTAGCCATAGGAACATGTTTGATAATTAAACGACAGAAAGCGGCAACCTTTGTGGCATACCTAGCCATAGGAACATGTTTGATAATTAAACGACAGAAAGCGGCAACCTTTGTGGCATACCTAGCCATAGGAACATGTTTGATAATTAAACGACAGAAAGAGGCAACCTTTGTGGCATACCTAGCCATAGGAACATGTTTGATAATTAAACGACAGAAAGCGGCAACCATTGTGGCATACCTAGCCATAGGAACATGTTTGATAATTAAACGACAGAAAGCGGCAACCTTTGTGGCATACCTAGCCATAGGAACATGTTTGATAATTAAACGACAGAAAGAGGCAACCTTTGTGGCATACCTAGCCATAGGAACATGTTTGATAATTAAACGACAGAAAGCGGCAACCTTTGTGGCATACCTAGCCATAGGAACATGTTTGATAATTAAACGACAGAAAGCGGCAACCTTTGTGGCATACCTAGCCATAGGAACATGTTTGATATTTAAACGACAGAAAGCGGCAACCTTTGTGGCATACCTAGCCATAGGAACATGTTTGATAATTAAACGACAGAAAGAGGAAACTTTGTGGCATACCTAGCCATAGGAACAAGTTTGATAATTAAACGACAGAAAGAGGCAACCTTTGTGGCATACCTAGCCATAGGAACATGTTTGATAATTAAACGACAGAAAGAGGCAACCTTTGTGGCATACCTAGCCATAGGAACATGTTTGATAATTAAACGACAGAAAGCGGCAACCTTTGTGGCATACCTAGCCATAGGAACATGTTTGATATTTAAACGACAGAAAGCGGCAACCTTTGTGGCATACCTAGCCATAGGAACATGTTTGATAATTAAACGACAGAAAGAGGCAACCTTTGTGGCATACCTAGCCATAGGAACAAGTTTGATAATTAAACGACAGAAAGAGGCAACCTTTGTGGCATACCTAGCCATAGGAACATGTTTGATAATTAAACGACAGAAAGAGGCAACCTTTGTGGCATACCTAGCCATAGGAACATGTTTGATAATTAAACGACAGAAAGCGGCAACCTTTGTGGCATACCTAGCCATAGGAACATGTTTGATATTTAAACGACAGAAAGCGGCAACCTTTGTGGCATACCTAGCCATAGGAACATGTTTGATAATTAAACGACAGAAAGAGGAAACTTTGTGGCATACCTAGCCATAGGAACATGTTTGATAATTAAACGACAGAAAGCGGCAACCTTTGTGGCATACCTAGCCATAGGAACATGTTTGATAATTAAACGACAGAAAGAGGCATCCTTTGTGGCATACCTAGCCATAGGAACATGTTTGATAATTAAACGACAGAAAGCGGCAACCTTTGTGGCATACCTAGCCATAGGAACATGTTTGATAATTATACGACAGAAAGCGGCAACCTTTGTGGCATACCTAGCCATAGGAACATGTTTGATAATTAAACGACAGAAAGCGGCAACCTTTGCGGCATACCTAGCCATAGGAACATGTTTGATAATTAAACGACAGAAAGAGGCAACCTTTGTGGCATACCTAGCCATAGGAACATGTTTGATAATTAAACGACAGAAAGAGGCAACCTTTGTGGCATACCTAGCCATAGGAACATGTTTGATAATTAAACGACAGAAAGAGGCAACCTTTGTGGCATACCTAGCCATAGGAACATGTTTGATAATTAAACGACAGAAAGCGGCAACCTTTGTGGCATACCTAGCCATAGGAACATGTTTGATAATTAAACGACAGAAAGCGGCAACCTTTGTGGCATACCTAGCCATAGGAACATGTTTGATAATTAAACGACAGAAAGCGGCAACCTTTGTGGCATACCTAGCCATAGGAACATGTTTGATAATTAAACGACAGAAAGAGGCAACCTTTGTGGCATACCTAGCCATAGGAACATGTTTGATAATAAAAACGACAGAAAGAGGCAACCTTTGTGGCATACCTAGCCATAGGAACATGTTTGATAATTAAACGACAGAAAGCGGCAACCTTTGTGGCATACCTAGCCATAGGAACATGTTTGATAATTAAACGACAGAAAGCGGCAACCTTTGTGGCATACCTAGCCATAGGAACATGTTTGATATTTAAACGACAGAAAGCGGCAACCTTTGTGGCATACCTAGCCATAGGAACATGTTTGATAATTAAACGACAGAAAGCGGCAACCTTTGTGGCATACCTAGCCATAGGAACATGTTTGATAATTAAACGACAGAAAGCGGCAACCTTTGTGGCATACCTAGCCATAGGAACATGTTTGATAATTAAACGACAGAAAGCGGCAACCTTTGTGGCATACCTAGCCATAGGAACATGTTTGATAATTAAACGACAGAAAGCGGCAACCTTTGTGGCATACCTAGCCATAGGAACATGTTTGATAATTAAACGACAGAAAGAGGCAACCTTTGTGGTATACCTAGCCATAGGAACATGTTTGATAATTAAACGACAGAAAGAGGCAACCTTTGTGGCATACCTAGCCATAGGAACATGTTTGATAATTAAACGACAGAAAGAGGCAACCTTTGTGGCATACCTAGCCATAGGAACATGTTTGATAATTAAACGACAGAAAGCGGCAACCTTTGTGGCATACCTAGCCATAGGAACATGTTTGATAATTAAACGACAGAAAGAGGCAACCTTTGTGGCATACCTAGCCATAGGAACATGTTTGATAATTAAACGACAGAAAGAGGCAACCTTTGTGGCATACCTAGCCATAGGAACATGTTTGATAATTAAACGACAGAAAGAGGCAACCTTTGTGGCATACCTAGCCATAGGAACATGTTTGATAATTAAACGACAGAAAGCGGCAACCTTTGTGGCATACCTAGCCATAGGAACATGTTTGATAATTAAACGACAGAAAGAGGCAACCTTTGTGGCATACCTAGCCATAGGAACATGTTTGATAATTAAACGACAGAAAGCGGCAACGTTTGCGTAATACCTGTCCATAGGAACATGTTTGATAATTAAACGACAGAAAGAGGCAACCTTTTTGGCATACCTAGCCATAGGATCATGTTTTTATTTAATAAAACGGCAGAAAGAGGCAACCTTTGCGGCATACCTATCCATAGGATCATGTTTTTATTTAATAAAACGGCAGAAAGAGGCAAACTTTGCGGCATACCTAGCCATAGGAACATGTTTGATAATTAAACGACAGAAAGAGGCAACCTTTGCGGCATACCTAGCCATAGGAACATGTTTGATAATTAAACGACAGAAAGAGGCAACCTTTGTGGCATACCTAGCCATAGGAACATGTTTGATAATTAAACGACAGAAAGCGGCAACCTTTGTGGCATACCTAGCCATAGGAACATGTTAGATAATTAAACGACAGAAAGAGGCAACCTTTGCGGCATACCTAGCCATAGGAACATGTTTGATAATTAAACGACAGAAAGAGGAAACCTTTGCGGCATACCTAGCCATAGGAACATGTTTGATAATTAAACGACAGAAAGAGGAAACCTTTGCGGCATACCTAGCCATAGGAACATGTTTGATAATTAAACGACAGAAAGCGGCAACCTTTGTGGCATACCTAGCCATAGGAACATGTTTGATAATTAAACGACAGAAAGAGGAAACCTTTGCGGCATACCTGTCCATAGGAACATGTTTGATAATTAAACGACAGAAAGAGGAAACCTTTGCGGCATACCTGTCCATAGGAACATGTTTGATAATTAAACGACAGAAAGCGGCAACCTTTGTGGCATACCTAGCCATAGGAACATGTTTGATAATTAAACGACAGAAAGAGGAAACCTTTGCGGCATACCTAGCCATAGGAACATGTTTGATAATTAAACGACAGAAAGAGGAAACCTTTGCGGCATACCTGTCCATAGGAACATGTTTGATAATTAAACGACAGAAAGCGGCAACCTTTGTGGCATACCTAGCCATAGGAACATGTTTGATAATTAAACGACAGAAAGCGGCAACCTTTGTGGCATACCTAGCCATAGGAACATGATTGATAATTAAACGACAGAAAGAGGCAACCTTTGCGGCATACCTAGCCATAGGAACATGTTTGATAATAAAACGCCAGAAAGAGGCAACCTTTGTGGCATACCTAGCCATAGGATCATGTTTTTATTTAATAAAACGGCAGAAAGAGGCAACCTTTGCGGCATACCTATCCATAGGATCATGTTTTTATTTAATAAAACGGCAGAAAGAGGCAAACTTTGCGGCATACCTAGCCATAGGAACATGTTTGATAATTAAACGACAGAAAGAGGCAACCTTTGCGGCATACCTAGCCATAGGAACATGTTTGATAATTAAACGACAGAAAGAGGCAACCTTTGTGGCATACCTAGCCATAGGAACATGTTTGATAATTAAACGACAGAAAGCGGCAACCTTTGTGGCATACCTAGCCATAGGAACATGTTAGATAATTAAACGACAGAAAGAGGCAACCTTTGCGGCATACCTAGCCATAGGAACATGTTTGATAATTAAACGACAGAAAGCGGCAACCTTTGTGGCATACCTAGCCATAGGAACATGTTAGATAATTAAACGACAGAAAGAGGCAACCTTTGCGGCATACCTAGCCATAGGAACATGTTTGATAATTAAACGACAGAAAGCGGCAACCTTTGTGGCATACCTAGCCATAGGAACATGTTTGATAATTAAACGACAGAAAGAGGCAACCTTTGCGGCATACCTAGCCATAGGAACATGTTTGATAATTAAACGACAGTAAGCGGCAACCTTTGTGGCATACCTAGCCATAGGAACATGTTTGATAATTAAACGACAGAAAGCGGCAACCTTTGTGGCATACCTAGCCATAGGAACATGTTTGATAATTAAACGACAGAAAGAGGCAACCTTTGTGGCATACCTAGCCATAGGAACATGTTTGATAATTAAACGACAGAAAGAGGCAACCTTTGCGGCATACCTAGCCATAGGAACATGTTTGATAATTAAACGACAGAAAGAGGCAACCTTTGTGGCATACCTAGCCATAGGAACATGTTTGATAATTAAACGACAGTAAGCGGCAACCTTTGTGGCATACCTAGCCATGGGAACATGATTGATAATTAAACGACAGAAAGAGGCAACCTTTGCGGCATACCTAGCCATAGGAACATGTTTGATAATTAAACGACAGAAAGCGGCAACCATTGTGGCATACCTAGCCATAGGAACATGTTTGATAATTAAACGACAGAAAGCGGCAACATTTGTGGCATACCTAGCCATAGGAACATGTTTGATAATTAAACGACAGAAAGAGGCAACCTTTGCGGCATACCTAGCCATAGGAACATGTTTGATAATTAAACAACAGAAAGCGGCAACCATTGTGGCATACCTAGCCATAGGAACATGTTTGGTAATTAAACGACAGAAAGAGGCAACCTTTGCGGCATACCTAGCCATAGGAACATGTTTGATAATTAAACGACAGAAAGCGGCAACCTTTGTGGCATACCTAGCCATAGGACATGTTTGATAATTAAACGACAGAAAGAGGCAACCTTTGCGGCATACCTAGCCATAGGAACATGTTTGATAATTAAACGACAGAAAGAGGCAACCTTTGCGGCATACCTAGCCATAGGAACATGTTTGATAATTAAACGACAGAAAGCGGCAACCTTTGTGGCATACCTAGCCATAGGACATGTTTGATAATTAAACGACAGAAAGAGGCAACCTTTGCGGCATACCTAGCCATAGGAACATGTTTGATAATTAAACGACAGAAAGAGGCAACCTTTGTGGCATACCTAGCCATAGGAACATGTTTGATAATTAAACGACAGAAAGAGGCAACCTTTGCGGCATACCTAGCCATAGGAACATGTTTGATAATTAAACGACAGAAAGCGGCAACCATTGTGGCATACCTAGCCATAGGAACATGTTTGATAATTAAACGACAGAAAGAGGCAACCTTTGCGGCATACCTAGCCATAGGAACATGTTTGATAATTAAACGACAGAAAGCGGCAACCATTGTGGCATACCTAGCCATAGGAACATGTTTGATAATTAAACGACAGAAAGAGGCAACCTTTGCGGCATACCTAGCCATAGGAACATGTTTGATAATTAAACGACAGAAAGAGGCAACCTTTGTGGCATACCTAGCCATAGGAACATGTTTGATAATTAAACGACAGAAAGAGGCAACCTTTGCGGCATACCTAGCCATAGGAACATGTTTGATAATTAAACGACAGAAAGCGGCAACCATTGTGGCATACCTAGCCATAGGAACATGTTTGATAATTAAACGACAGAAAGAGGCAACCTTTGTGGCATACCTAGCCATAGGAACATGTTTGATAATTAAACGACAGAAAGCGGCAACCATTGTGGCATACCTAGCCATAGGAACATGTTTGATAATTAAACGACAGAAAGAGGCAACCTTTGTGGCATACCTAGCCATAGGAACATGTTTGATAATTAAACGACAGAAAGCGGCAACCATTGTGGCATACCTAGCCATAGGAACATGTTTGATAATTAAACGACAGAAAGAGGAAACCTTTGTGGCATACCTAGCCATAGGAACATGTTTGATAATTAAACGACAGAAAGCGGAAACCTTTGCGGCATACCTAGCCATAGGAACATGTTTGATAATTAAACGACAGAAAGCGGCAACCATTATGGCATACCTAGCCATAGGAACATGTTTGATAATTAAACGACAGAAAGAGGCAACCTTTGTGGCATACCTAGCCATAGGAACATGTTTGATAATTAAACGACAGTAAGAGGCAACCTTTGCGGCATACCTAGCCATAGGAACATGTTTGATAATTAAACGACAGAAAGAGGCAACCTTTGTGGCATACCTAGCCATAGGAACATGTTTGATAATTAAACGACAGAAAGAGGCAACCTTTGTGGCATACCTAGCCATAGGAACATGTTTGATAATTAAACGACAGAAAGAGGCAACCTTTGTGGCATACCTAGCCATAGGAACATGTTTGATAATTAAACGATAGAAAGAGGCAACCTTTGTGGCATACCTAGCCATAGGAACATGTTTGATAATTAAACGACAGAAAGAGGCAACCTTTGTGGCATACCTAGCCATAGGAACATGTTTGATAATTAAACGACAGAAAGAGGCAACCTTTGTGGCATACCTAGCCATAGGAACATGTTTGATAATTAAACGACAGAAAGCGGCAACCATTGTGGCATACCTAGCCATAGGAACATGTTTGATAATTAAACGACAGAAAGCGGCAACCATTGTGGCATACCTAGCCATAGGAACATGTTTGATAATTAAACGACAGTAAGAGGCAACCTTTGCGGCATACCTAGCCATAGGAACATGTTTGATAATTAAACGACAGAAAGCGGCAACCATTGTGGCATACCTAGCCATAGGAACATGTTTGATAATTAAACGACAGAAAGAGGCAACCTTTGTGGCATACCTAGCCATAGGAACATGTTTGATAATTAAACGACAGAAAGAGGCAACCTTTGTGGCATACCTAGCCATAGGAACATGTTTGATAATTAAACGACAGAAAGAGGCAACCTTTGCGGCATACCTAGCCATAGGAACATGTTTGATAATTAAACGACAGTAAGAGGCAACCTTTGTGGCATACCTAGCCATAGGAACATGTTTGATAATTAAACGACAGAAAGAGGCAACCTTTGTGGCATACCTAGCCATAGGAACATGTTTGATAATTAAACGACAGAAAGCGGCAACCTTTGTGGCATACCTAGCCATAGGAACATGTTTGATAATTAAACGACAGAAAGAGGCAACCTTTGTGGCATACCTAGCCATAGGAACATGTTTGATAATTAAACGACAGAAAGCGGCAACCTTTGTGGCATACCTAGCCATAGGAACATGTTTGATAATTAAACGACAGAAAGAGGCAACCTTTGTGGCATACCTAGCCATAGGAACATGTTTGATAATTAAACGACAGAAAGCGGCAACCTTTGTGGCATACCTAGCCATAGGAACATGTTTGATAATTAAACGACAGAAAGCGGACACCTTTGTGGCATACCTAGCCTTAGGAACATGTTTGATAATTAAACGACAGAAAGAGGCAACCTTTGTGGCATACCTAGCCATAGGAACATGTTTGATAATTAAACGACAGAAAGCGGCAACCTTTGTGGCATACCTAGCCATAGGAACATGTTTGATAATTAAACGACAGAAAGCGGCAACCTTTGTGGCATACCTAGCCATAGGAACATGTTTGATAATTAAACGACAGAAAGCGGCAACCTTTGTGGCATACCTAGCCATGGGAACATGTTTGATAATTAAACGACAGAAAGCGGCAACCTTTGTGGCATACCTAGCCATAGGAACATGTTTGATAATTAAACGACAGAAAGCGGCAACCTTTGTGGCATACCTAGCCATAGGAACATGTTTGATAATTAAACGACAGAAAGCGGCAACCTTTGTGGCATACCTAGCCATGGGAACATGTTTGATAATTAAACGACAGAAAGCGGCAACCTTTGTGGCATACCTAGCCATAGGAACATGTTTGATAATTAAACGACAGAAAGAGGCAACCTTTGTGGCATACCTAGCCATAGGAACATGTTTGATAATTAAACGACAGAAAGCGGCAACCTTTGTGGCATACCTAGCCATGGGAACATGTTTGATAATTAAACGACAGAAAGCGGCAACCTTTGTGGCATACCTAGCCATAGGAACATGTTTGATAATTAAACGACAGAAAGCGGCAACCTTTGTGGCATACCTAGCCATAGGAACATGTTTGATAATTAAACGACAGAAAGCGGCAACCTTTGTGGCATACCTAGCCATGGGAACATGTTTGATAATTAAACGACAGAAAGCGGCAACCTTTGTGGCATACCTAGCCATAGGAACATGTTTGATAATTAAACGACAGAAAGAGGCAACCTTTGTGGCATACCTAGCCATAGGAACATGTTTGATAATTAAACGACAGAAAGCGGCAACCTTTGTGGCATACCTAGCCATAGGAACATGTTTGATAATTAAACGACAGAAAGCGGACACCTTTGTGGCATACCTAGCCATAGGAACATGTTTGATAATTAAACGACAGAAAGAGGCAACCTTTGTGGCATACCTAGCCATAGGAACATGTTTGATAATTAAACGACAGAAAGCGGCAACCTTTGTGGCATACCTAGCCATAGGAACATGTTTGATAATTAAACGACAGAAAGCGGCAACCTTTGTGGCATACCTAGCCATAGGAACATGTTTGATAATTAAACGACAGAAAGCGGCAACCTTTGTGGCATACCTAGCCATAGGAACATGTTTGATAATTAAACGACAGAAAGAGGCAACCTTTGTGGCATACCTAGCCATAGGAACATGTTTGATAATTAAACGACAGAAAGCGGCAACCTTTGTGGCATACCTAGCCATAGGAACATGTTTGATAATTAAACGACAGAAAGCGGACACCTTTGTGGCATACCTAGCCATAGGAACATGTTTGATAATTAAACGACAGAAAGAGGCAACCTTTGTGGCATACCTAGCCATAGGAACATGTTTGATAATTAAACGACAGAAAGCGGCAACCTTTGTGGCATACCTAGCCATAGGAACATGTTTGATAATTAAACGACAGAAAGCGGCAACCTTTGTGGCATACCTAGCCATAGGAACATGTTTGATAATTAAACGACAGAAAGCGGCAACCTTTGTGGCATACCTAGCCATAGGAACATGTTTGATAATTAAACGACAGAAAGCGGCAACCTTTGTGGCATACCTAGCCATAGGAACATGTTTGATAATTAAACGACAGAAAGCGGCAACCTTTGTGGCATACCTAGCCATAGGAACATGTTTGATAATTAAACGACAGAAAGCGGCAACCTTTGTGGCATACCTAGCCATAGGAACATGTTTGATAATTAAACGACAGAAAGAGGCAACCTTTGTGGCATACCTAGCCATAGGAACATGTTTGATAATTAAACGACAGAAAGCGGCAACCATTGTGGCATACCTAGCCATAGGAACATGTTTGATAATTAAACGACAGAAAGCGGCAACCTTTGTGGCATACCTAGCCATAGGAACATGTTTGATAATTAAACGACAGAAAGAGGCAACCTTTGTGGCATACCTAGCCATAGGAACATGTTTGATAATTAAACGACAGAAAGCGGCAACCTTTGTGGCATACCTAGCCATAGGAACATGTTTGATAATTAAACGACAGAAAGCGGCAACCTTTGTGGCATACCTAGCCATAGGAACATGTTTGATATTTAAACGACAGAAAGCGGCAACCTTTGTGGCATACCTAGCCATAGGAACATGTTTGATAATTAAACGACAGAAAGAGGAAACTTTGTGGCATACCTAGCCATAGGAACAAGTTTGATAATTAAACGACAGAAAGAGGCAACCTTTGTGGCATACCTAGCCATAGGAACATGTTTGATAATTAAACGACAGAAAGAGGCAACCTTTGTGGCATACCTAGCCATAGGAACATGTTTGATAATTAAACGACAGAAAGCGGCAACCTTTGTGGCATACCTAGCCATAGGAACATGTTTGATATTTAAACGACAGAAAGCGGCAACCTTTGTGGCATACCTAGCCATAGGAACATGTTTGATAATTAAACGACAGAAAGAGGCAACCTTTGTGGCATACCTAGCCATAGGAACAAGTTTGATAATTAAACGACAGAAAGAGGCAACCTTTGTGGCATACCTAGCCATAGGAACATGTTTGATAATTAAACGACAGAAAGAGGCAACCTTTGTGGCATACCTAGCCATAGGAACATGTTTGATAATTAAACGACAGAAAGCGGCAACCTTTGTGGCATACCTAGCCATAGGAACATGTTTGATATTTAAACGACAGAAAGCGGCAACCTTTGTGGCATACCTAGCCATAGGAACATGTTTGATAATTAAACGACAGAAAGAGGAAACTTTGTGGCATACCTAGCCATAGGAACATGTTTGATAATTAAACGACAGAAAGCGGCAACCTTTGTGGCATACCTAGCCATAGGAACATGTTTGATAATTAAACGACAGAAAGAGGCATCCTTTGTGGCATACCTAGCCATAGGAACATGTTTGATAATTAAACGACAGAAAGCGGCAACCTTTGTGGCATACCTAGCCATAGGAACATGTTTGATAATTATACGACAGAAAGCGGCAACCTTTGTGGCATACCTAGCCATAGGAACATGTTTGATAATTAAACGACAGAAAGCGGCAACCTTTGCGGCATACCTAGCCATAGGAACATGTTTGATAATTAAACGACAGAAAGAGGCAACCTTTGTGGCATACCTAGCCATAGGAACATGTTTGATAATTAAACGACAGAAAGAGGCAACCTTTGTGGCATACCTAGCCATAGGAACATGTTTGATAATTAAACGACAGAAAGAGGCAACCTTTGTGGCATACCTAGCCATAGGAACATGTTTGATAATTAAACGACAGAAAGCGGCAACCTTTGTGGCATACCTAGCCATAGGAACATGTTTGATAATTAAACGACAGAAAGCGGCAACCTTTGTGGCATACCTAGCCATAGGAACATGTTTGATAATTAAACGACAGAAAGCGGCAACCTTTGTGGCATACCTAGCCATAGGAACATGTTTGATAATTAAACGACAGAAAGAGGCAACCTTTGTGGCATACCTAGCCATAGGAACATGTTTGATAATAAAAACGACAGAAAGAGGCAACCTTTGTGGCATACCTAGCCATAGGAACATGTTTGATAATTAAACGACAGAAAGCGGCAACCTTTGTGGCATACCTAGCCATAGGAACATGTTTGATAATTAAACGACAGAAAGCGGCAACCTTTGTGGCATACCTAGCCATAGGAACATGTTTGATATTTAAACGACAGAAAGCGGCAACCTTTGTGGCATACCTAGCCATAGGAACATGTTTGATAATTAAACGACAGAAAGCGGCAACCTTTGTGGCATACCTAGCCATAGGAACATGTTTGATAATTAAACGACAGAAAGCGGCAACCTTTGTGGCATACCTAGCCATAGGAACATGTTTGATAATTAAACGACAGAAAGCGGCAACCTTTGTGGCATACCTAGCCATAGGAACATGTTTGATAATTAAACGACAGAAAGCGGCAACCTTTGTGGCATACCTAGCCATAGGAACATGTTTGATAATTAAACGACAGAAAGAGGCAACCTTTGTGGTATACCTAGCCATAGGAACATGTTTGATAATTAAACGACAGAAAGAGGCAACCTTTGTGGCATACCTAGCCATAGGAACATGTTTGATAATTAAACGACAGAAAGAGGCAACCTTTGTGGCATACCTAGCCATAGGAACATGTTTGATAATTAAACGACAGAAAGCGGCAACCTTTGTGGCATACCTAGCCATAGGAACATGTTTGATAATTAAACGACAGAAAGAGGCAACCTTTGTGGCATACCTAGCCATAGGAACATGTTTGATAATTAAACGACAGAAAGAGGCAACCTTTGTGGCATACCTAGCCATAGGAACATGTTTGATAATTAAACGACAGAAAGAGGCAACCTTTGTGGCATACCTAGCCATAGGAACATGTTTGATAATTAAACGACAGAAAGCGGCAACCTTTGTGGCATACCTAGCCATAGGAACATGTTTGATAATTAAACGACAGAAAGAGGCAACCTTTGTGGCATACCTAGCCATAGGAACATGTTTGATAATTAAACGACAGAAAGCGGCAACGTTTGCGTAATACCTGTCCATAGGAACATGTTTGATAATTAAACGACAGAAAGAGGCAACCTTTTTGGCATACCTAGCCATAGGAACATGTTTGATAATTAAACGACAGAAGGCGGCAACCTTTGTGGCATACCTAGCCATAGGAACATGTTTGATAATTAAACGACAGAAAGAGGCAACCTTTGTGGCATACTTAGCCATAGGAACATGTTTGATAATTAAACGACAGAAAGAGGCAACCTTTGTGGCATACCTAGCCATAGGAACATGTTTGATAAGTAAACGACAGAAAGAGGCAACCTTTGTGGCATACCTAGCCATAGGAACATGTTTGATAATTAAACGACAGAAAGCGGACCTTTGTGGCATACCTAGCCATAGGAACATGTTTGATAATTAAACGACAGAAAGCGGCAACCTTTGTGGCATACCTAGCCATAGGAACATGTTTGATAATTAAACGACAGAAAGCGGCAACCTTTGTGGCATACCTAGCCATAGGAACATGTTTGATAATTAAACGACAGAAAGAGGCAACCTTTGTGGCATACCTAGCCATAGGAACATGTTTGATAATTAAACGACAGAAAGAGGCAACCTTTGTGGCATACCTAGCCATAGGAACATGTTTGATAATTAAACGACAGAAAGAGGCAACCTTTGTGGCATACCTAGCCATAGGAACATGTTTGATAATTAAACGACAGAAAGCGGCAACCTTTATGGCATACCTAGCCATAGGAACATGTTTGATAATTAAACGACAGAAAGAGGCAACCTTTGTGGCATACCTAGCCATAGGAACATGTTTTATATTTAAACGACAGAAAGCGGCAACGTTTGCGTAATACCTGTCCATAGGAACATGTTTGATAATTAAACGACAGAAAGAGGCAACCTTTTTGGCATACCTAGCCATAGGAACATTTTTGATAATTAAACGACAGAAGGCGGCAACCTTTGTGGCATACCTAGCCATAGGAACATGTTTGATAATTAAACGACAGAAAGAGGCAACCTTTGTGGCATACTTAGCCATAGGAACATGTTTGATAATTAAACGACAGAAAGCGGCAACATTTGTGGCATACCTAGCCATAGGAACATGTTTGATAATTAAACGACAGAAAGCGGCAACCTTTGCGGTAAACCTAGCCATAGGAACATGTTTGATAATTAAACGACAGAAAGAGGCAACGTTTGCGGCATACCTGTCCATAGGAACATGTTTGATAATAAAACGACAGAAAGAGGCAACCTTTGCGGTATACCTAGCCATAGGAACATGTTTGATAATTAAACGACAGAAAGAGGCAACCTTTGTGGCATACCTAGCCATAGGAGCATGTTTGATAATTAAACGACAGAAAGAGGCAACCTTTGTGGCATACCTAGCCATAGGAACATGTTTGATAATTAAACGACAGAAAGAGGCAACCTTTGTGGCATACCTAGCCATAGGAACATGTTTGATAATTAAACGACAGAAAGAGGCAACCTTTGTGGCATACCTAGCCATAGGAACATGTTTGATAATTAAACGACAGAAAGAGGCAACCTTTGTGGCATACCTAGCCATAGGAACATGTTTGATAATTAAACGACAGAAAGAGGCAACCTTTGCGGTAAACCTAGCCATAGGAACATGTTTGATAATTAAACGACAGAAAGAGGCAACCTTTGTGGCATACCTAGCCATAGGAACATGTTTGATAATTAAACGACAGAAAGCGGCAACCTTTGTGGCGTACCTAGCCATAGGAACATGTTTGATAATTAAACGACAGAAAGAGGCAACCTTTGTGGCATACCTACCCTTAGCAACATGTTTGATAATTAAACGACAGAACGAGGCAACCTTTGCGGCATACCTAGCCATAGGAACATGTTTGATAATTAAACGACAGAAAGAGGCAACCTTTGTGGCATACCTAGCCATAGGAACATGTTTGATAATTAAACGACAGAAAGAGGCAAACTTTGTGGCATACCTAGCCATAGGAACATGTTTGATAATTAAACGACAGAAAGAGGCAACCTTTGTGGCATACCTAGCCATAGGAACATGTTTGATAATTAAACGACAGAAAGAGGCAACCTTTGT
This sequence comes from Platycnemis pennipes, assembly GCA_933228895.1. Taxonomy (NCBI): domain Eukaryota; kingdom Metazoa; phylum Arthropoda; class Insecta; order Odonata; family Platycnemididae; genus Platycnemis; species Platycnemis pennipes. The sequence continues at coordinate 20,071 of CAKOGI010000046.1, forward strand.
GGCATACCTAGCCATAGGAACATGTTTGATAATTAAACGACAGAACGAGGCAACCTTTGCGGCATACCTAGCCATAGGAACATGTTTGATAATTAAACGTCAGAAAGCAGCAACCTTTGTGGCATACCTAGCCATAGGAACATGTTTGATAATTAAACGACAGAAAGAGGCAACCTTTGCGGCATACCTAGCCATAGGAACATGTTTGATAATTAAACGACAGAAAGCGGCAACCTTTGCGGTAAACCTAGCCATAGGAACATGTTTGATAATTAAACGACAGAAAGAGGCAACCATTGTGGCATACCTAGCCATAGGAACATGTTTGATAATTAAACGACAGAAAGCGGCAACCTTTGTGGCATACCTAGCCATAGGAACATGTTTGATAATTAAAGGACAGAAAGCGGCAACCTTTGTGGCATACCTAGCCATAGGAACATGTTTGATAATTAAACGACAGAAAGCGGCAACCTTTGTGGCATACCTAGCCATAGGAACATGTTTGATAATTAAACGACAGAAAGCGGCAACCTTTGTGGCATACCTATCCATAGGAACATGTTTGATAATTAAACGACAGAAAGAGGCAACCTTTGTGGCATACCTAAACATAGGAACATGTTTGATAATTAAACGACAGAAAGAGGCAACCTTTGTGGCATACCTAGCCATAGGAACATGTTTGATAATTAAACGACAGAAAGCGGCAACCTTTGCGGAAAACCTAGCCATAGGAACATGTTTGATAATTAAACGACAGAAAGAGGCAACCTTTGTGGCATACCTAGCCATAGGAACATGTTTGATAATTAAACGACAGAACGAGGCAACCTTTGGGGCATACCTAGCCATAGGAACATGTTTGATAATTAAACGACAGAAAGCGGCAACCTTTGTGGCATACCTAGCCATAGGAACAAGTAAAATAATTAAACGACAGAAAGAGGCAACCTTTGTGGCATACCTAGCCATAGGAACATGTTTGATAATTAAACGACAGAAAGAGGCAACCTTTGTGGCATACCTAGCCATAGGAACATGTTTGATAATTAAACGACAGAAAGAGGCAACCTTTGTGGCATACCTAGCCATAGGAACATGTTTGATAATTAAACGACAGAAAGAGGCAACCTTTGTGGCATACCTAGCCATAGGAACATGTTTGATAATTAAACGACAGAAAGAGGCAACCTTTGTGGCATACCTAGCCATAGGAACATGTTTGATAATTAAACGACAGAAAGAGGCAACCTTTGTGGCATACCTAGCCATAGGAACATGTTTGATAATTAAAGGACAGAACGAGGCAACCTTTGTGGCATACCTAGCCATAGGAACATGTTTGATAATTAAAGGACAGAACGAGGCAACCTTTGTGGCATACCTACCCTTAGCAACATGTTTGATAATTAAACGACAGAACGAGGCAACCTTTGCGGCATACCTACCCTTAGCAACATGTTTGATAATTAAACGATAGAAAGAGGCAACCTTTGCGGCATACCTAGCCATAGGAACATGTTTGATAATTAAACGACAGAAAGCGGCAACCTTTGTGGCATACCTAGCCATAGGAACATGTTTGATAATTAAACGACAGAAAGAGGCAACCTTTGTGGCATACCTAGCCATAGGAACATGTTTGATAATTAAACGACAGAAAGCGGCAACCTTTGTGGCATACCTAGCCATAGGAACATGTTTGATAATTAAACGACAGAAAGAGGCAACCTTTGCGGCATACCTAGCCATAGGAACATGTTTGATAATTAAACGACAGAAAGAGGCAACCTTTGCGGTAAACCTAGCCATAGGAACATGTTTGATAATAAAACGACAGAAAGAGGCAACCTTTGCGGCATACCTAGCCATAGGAACATGTTTGATAATTAAACGACAGAAAGCGGCAACCTTTGTGGCATACCTAGCCATAGAAACATGTTTGATAATTAAACGACAGAAAGAGGCAACCTTTGTGGCATACCTAGCCATAGGAACATGTTTGATAATTAAACGACAGAAAGAGGCAACCTTTGTGGCATACCTAGCCGTAGGAACATGTTTGATAATTAAACGACAGAAAGAGGCAACCTTTGTGGCATACCTAGCCATAGGAACATGTTTGATAATTAAACGACAGAAAGAGGCAACGTTTGCGGCATACCTAGCCATAGGAACATGTTTGATAATTAAACGACAGAAAGAGGCAACCTTTGTGGCATACCTAGCCATAGGAACATGTTTGATAATTAAACGACAGAAAGAGGCAACCTTTGTGGCATACCTAGCCATAGAAACATGTTTGATAATTAAACGACAGAAAGAGGCAACCTTTGTGGCATACCTAGCCGTAGGAACATGTTTGATAATTAAACGACAGAAAGAGGCAACCTTTGTGGCATACCTAGCCATAGGAACATGTTTGATAATTAAACGACAGAAAGAGGCAACGTTTGCGGCATACCTAGCCATAGGAACATGTTTGATAATTAAACGACAGAAAGAGGCAACCTTTGTGGCATACCTAGCCATAGGAACATGTTTGATAATTAAACGACAGAAAGAGGCAACCTTTGTGGCATACCTAGCCATAGGAACATGTTTGATAATTAAACGACAGAAAGAGGCAACCTTTGTGGCATACCTAGCCATAGAAACATGTTTGATAATAACACGACAGAAAGAGGCAACCTTTGCGGCATACCTAGCCATAGGAACATGTTTGATAATTAAACGACAGAAAGAGGCAACCTTTGTGGCATACCTAGCCATAGAAACATGTTTGATAATTAAACGACAGAAAGAGGCAACCTTTGTGGCATACCTAGCCATAGGAACATGTTTGATAATTAAACGACAGAAAGAGGCAACCTTTGTGGCATACCTAGCCGTAGGAACATGTTTGATAATTAAACGACAGAAAGAGGCAACCTTTGTGGCATACCTAGCCATAGGAACATGTTTGATAATTAAACGACAGAAAGAGGCAACGTTTGCGGCATACCTAGCCATAGGAACATGTTTGATAATTAAACGACAGAAAGAGGCAACCTTTGTGGCATACCTAGCCATAGGAACATGTTTGATAATTAAACGACAGAAAGAGGCAACCTTTGTGGCATACCTAGCCATAGGAACATGTTTGATAATTAAACGACAGAAAGAGGCAACGTTTGTGGCATACCTGTCCATAGGAACATGTTTGATAATTAAACGACAGAAAGAGGCAACGTTTGTGGCATACCTGTCCATAGGATCATGTTTGATAATAAAACGACAGAAAGAGGCAACGTTTGCGGCATACCTACCCTTAGCAACATGTTTGATAATTAAACGACAGAACGAGGCAACCTTTGCGGCATACCTACCCTTAGCAACATTTTTGATAATAAAACGACAGAAAGAGGCAACCTTTGCGGCATACCTAGCCATAGGAACATGTTTGATAATTAAACGACAGAAAGAGGCAACCTTTGCGGCATACCTAGCCATAGGAACATGTTTGATAATTAAACGACAGAAAGAGGCAACCTTTGCGGCATACCTAGCCGTAGGAACATGTTTGATAATTAAACGACAGAAAGAGGCAACCTTTGTGGCATACCTAGCCATAGGAACATGTTTGATAATAAAACGACAGAAAGAGGCAACCTTTGCGGCATACCTGTCCATAGGAACATGTTTGATAATAAAACGACAGAAAGAGGCAACCTTGGCCCATACCTAGCCATAGAAACATGTTTGATAATTAAACGACAGAAAGAGGCAACCTTTGTGGCATACCTAGCCGTAGGAACATGTTTGATAATTAAACGACAGAAAGAGGCAACGTTTGCGGCATACCTATCCATAGCAACATGTTTGATAATAAAACGACAGAAAGAGGCAACCTTTGCGGCATACCTGTCCATAGGATCATGTTTTTATTAAATAAAACGACAGAAAGAGGCAATTTTTGCGGCATACCTATCCATAGCAACATTTTTGATAATAAAACGACAGCAAGAGGCAAACTTTGCGGCATACCTATCCATAGCAACATGTTTGATAATAAAACGACAGAAAGAGGCAACCTTTGCGGCATACCTGTCCATAGGATCATGTTTTTATTAAATAAAACGACAGAAAGAGGCAAACTTTGCGGCATACCTATCCATAGCAACATGTTTGATAATAAAACGACAGAAAGAGGCAACCTTTGCGGCATACCTGTCCATAGGATCATGTTTTTATTAAATAAAACGACAGAAAGAGGCAACGTTTGCGGCATACCTACCCATAGCAACATGTTTGATAATAAAATGACAGAAAGAGGCAACCTTTGCGGCATACCTGTCCATAGGAACATGTTTTTATTTAATTAAACGACAGATAGAGGCAACCTTTGCGGCATACCTAGCCATAGGAACATGTTTGATAATAAAACGACAGAAAGAGGCAACCTTTGTGGCATACCTAGCCATAGGAACATGTTTGATAATTAAACGACAGAAAGCGGCAACCTTTGTGGCATACCTAGCCATAGGAACATGTTTGATAATAACACGACAGAAAGAGGCAACGTTTGCGGCATACCTGTCCATAGGAACATGTTTGATAATAAAACGACAGAAAGAGGCAACCTTTGTGGCATACCTAGCCATAGGAACATGTTTGATAATTAAACGACAGAAAGAGGCAACCTTTGCGGCATACCTAGCCATAGGAACATGTTTGATAATTAAACGACAGAAAGCGGCAACCTTTGTGGCATACCTAGCCATAGGAACATGTTTGATAATTAAACGACAGAAAGAGGCAACCTTTGTGGCATACCTAGCCGTAGGAACATGTTTGATAATTAAACGACAGAAAGCGGCAACCTTTGTGGCATACCTAGCCATAGGAACATGTTTGATAATTAAACGACAGAAAGAGGCAACCTTTGCGGCATACCTAGCCATAGGAACATGTTTGATAATTAAACGACAGAAAGAGGCAACCTTTGTGGCATACCTAGCCATAGGAACATGTTTGATAATTAAACGACAGAAAGAGGCAACCTTTGCGGCATACCTAGCCATAGGAACATGTTTGATAATTAAACGACAGAAAGAGGCAACCTTTGTGGCATACCTAGCCATAGGAACATGTTTGATAATTAAACGACAGAAAGAGGCAACCTTTGTGGCATACCTAGCCATAGGAACATGTTTGATAATAAAACGACAGAAAGAGGCAACCTTTGTGGCATACCTAGCCATAGGAACAAGTAAAATAATTAAACGACAGAAAGAGGCAACCTTTGTGGCATACCTAGCCATAGGAACATGTTTGATAATTAAACGACAGAAAGAGGCAACCTTTGCGGCATACCTAGCCATAGGAACATGTTTGATAATTAAACGACAGAAAGCGGCAACCTTTGCGGCATACCTAGCCATAGGAACATGTTTGATAATTAAACGACAGAAAGAGGCAACCTTTGTGGCATACCTAGCCATAGGAACATGTTTGATAATTAAACGACAGAAAGAGGCAACCATTGTGGCATACCTAGCCATAGGAACATGTTTGATAATTAAACGACAGAAAGCGGCAACCTTTGCGGCATACCTAGCCATAGGAACATGTTTGATAATTAAACGACAGAAAGAGGCAACCATTGTGGCATACCTAGCCATAGGAACATGTTTGATAATTAAACGACAGAAAGAGGCAACCTTTGCGGCATACCTAGCCATAGGAACATGTTTGATAATTAAACGACAGAAAGAGGCAACCTTTGTGGCATACCTAGCCATAGGAACATGTTTGATAATTAAACGACAGAAAGCGGCAACCTTTGCGGCATACCCAGCCATAGGAACATGTTTGATAATTAAACGACAGAAAGAGGCAACCTTTGCGGCATACCTAGCCATAGGAACATGTTTGATAATTAAACGACAGAAAGCGGCAACCTTTGCGGCATACCTAGCCATAGGAACATGTTTGATAATTAAACGACAGAAAGCGGCAACCTTTGTGGCATACCTAGCCATAGGAACATGTTTGATAATTAAACGACAGAAAGCGGCAACCTTTGCGGCATACCTAGCCATAGGAACATGTTTGATAATTAAACGACAGAAAGAGGCAACCTTTGCGGCATACCTAGCCATAGGAACATGTTTGATAATTAAACGACAGAAAGAGGCAACCTTTGCGGCATACCTAGCCATAGGAACATGTTTGATAATTAAACGACAGAAAGCGGCAACCTTTGTGGCATACCTAGCCATAGGAACATGTTTGATAATTAAACGACAGAAAGAGGCAACCTTTGCGGCATACCTAGCCATAGGAACATGTTTGATAATTAAACGACAGAAAGCGGCAACCTTTGTGGCATACCTAGCCATAGGAACATGTTTGATAATTAAACGACAGAAAGAGGCAACCTTTGCGGCATACCTAGCCATAGGAACATGTTTGATAATTAAACGACAGAAAGCGGCAACCTTTGTGGCATACCTAGCCATAGGAACATGTTTGATAATTAAACGACAGAAAGAGGCAACCTTTGCGGCATACCTAGCCATAGGAACATGTTTGATAATTAAACGACAGAAAGAGGCAACCTTTGCGGCATACCTAGCCATAGGAACATGTTTGATAATTAAACGACAGAAAGAGGCAACCTTTGTGGCATACCTAGCCATAGGAACATGTTTGATAATTAAACGACAGAAAGAGGCAACGTTTGTGGCATACCTGTCCATAGGAACATGTTTGATAATTAAACGACAGAAAGAGGCAACGTTTGTGGCATACCTGTCCATAGGATCATGTTTGATAATAAAACGACAGAAAGAGGCAACGTTTGCGGCATACCTACCCTTAGCAACATGTTTGATAATTAAACGACAGAACGAGGCAACCTTTGCGGCATACCTACCCTTAGCAACATTTTTGATAATAAAACGACAGAAAGAGGCAACCTTTGCGGCATACCTAGCCATAGGAACATGTTTGATAATTAAACGACAGAAAGAGGCAACCTTTGCGGCATACCTAGCCGTAGGAACATGTTTGATAATTAAACGACAGAAAGAGGCAACCTTTGCGGCATACCTAGCCATAGGAACATGTTTGATAATAAAACGACAGAAAGAGGCAACCTTTGCGGCATACCTGTCCATAGGAACATGTTTGATAATAAAACGACATAAGAGGCAACCTTGGCCCATACCTAGCCATAGAAACATGTTTGATAATTAAACGACAGAAAGAGGCAACCTTTGTGGCATACCTAGCCATAGGAACATGTTTGATAATAAAACGACAGAAAGAGGCAACCTTTGCGGCATACCTGTCCATAGGAACATGTTTGATAATAAAACGACATAAGAGGCAACCTTGGCCCATACCTAGCCATAGAAACATGTTTGATAATTAAACGACAGAAAGAGGCAACCTTTGTGGCATACCTAGCCATAGGAACATGTTTGATAATAAAACGACAGAAAGAGGCAACCTTTGCGGCATACCTGTCCATAGGAACATGTTTGATAATAAAACGACATAAGAGGCAACCTTGGCCCATACCTAGCCATAGAAACATGTTTGATAATTAAACGACAGAAAGAGGCAACCTTTGTGGCATACCTAGCCATAGGAACATGTTTGATAATAAAACGACATAAGAGGCAACCTTGGCCCATACCTAGCCGTAGGAACATGTTTGATAATTAAACGACAGAAAGAGGCAACGTTTGCGGCATACCTATCCATAGCAACATGTTTGATAATAAAACGACAGAAAGAGGCAACCTTTGCGGCATACCTGTCCATAGGATCATGTTTTTATTAAATAAAACGACAGAAAGAGGCAAACTTTGCGGCATACCTATCCATAGCAACATTTTTGATAATAAAACGACAGCAAGAGGCAAACTTTGCGGCATACCTATCCATAGCAACATGTTTGATAATAAAACGACAGAAAGAGGCAACCTTTGCGGCATACCTGTCCATAGGATCATGTTTTTATTAAATAAAACGACAGAAAGAGGCGAACTTTGCGGCATACCTATCCATAGCAACATGTTTGATAATAAAACGACAGAAAGAGGCAACCTTTGCGGCATACCTGTCCATAGGATCATGTTTTTATTAAATAAAACGACAGAAAGAGGCAACGTTTGCGGCATACCTACCCATAGCAACATGTTTGATAATAAAACGACAGAAAGAGGCAACCTTTGCGGCATACCTGTCCATAGGAACATGTTTTTATTTAATTAAACGACAGATAGAGGCAACCTTTGCGGCATACCTAGCCATAGGAACATGTTTGATAATAAAACGACAGAAAGAGGCAACCTTTGTGGCATACCTAGCCATAGGAACATGTTTGATAATTAAACGACAGAAAGCGGCAACCTTTGTGGCATACCTAGCCATAGGAACATGTTTGATAATAACACGACAGAAAGAGGCAACGTTTGCGGCATACCTGTCCATAGGAACATGTTTGATAATAAAACGACAGAAAGAGGCAACCTTTGTGGCATACCTAGCCATAGGAACATGTTTGATAATTAAACGACAGAAAGAGGCAACCTTTGCGGCATACCTAGCCATAGGAACATGTTTGATAATTAAACGACAGAAAGAGGCAACCTTTGTGGCATACCTAGCCGTAGGAACATGTTTGATAATTAAACGACAGAAAGCGGCAGCCTTTGTGGCATACCTAGCCATAGGAACATGTTTGATAATTAAACGACAGAAAGCGGCAACCTTTGTGGCATACCTAGCCATAGGAACATGTTTGATAATTAAACGACAGAAAGAGGCAACCTTTGCGGCATACCTAGCCATAGGAACATGTTTGATAATTAAACGACAGAAAGCGGCAACCTTTGTGGCATACCTAGCCATAGGAACATGTTTGATAATTAAACGACAGAAAGAGGCAACCTTTGCGGCATACCTAGCCATAGGAACATGTTTGATAATTAAACGACAGAAAGCGGCAACCTTTGTGGCATACCTAGCCATAGGAACATGTTTGATAATTAAACGACAGAAAGCGGCAACCTTTGTGGCATACCTAGCCATAGGAACATGTTTGATAATTAAACGACAGAAAGCGGCAACCTTTGTGGCATACCTAGCCATAGGAACATGTTTGATAATTAAACGACAGAAAGAGGCAACCTTTGCGGCATACCTAGCCATAGGAACATGTTTGATAATTAAACGACAGAAAGAGGCAACCTTTGCGGCATACCTAGCCATAGGAACATGTTTGATAATTAAACGACAGAAAGAGGCAACCTTTGTGGCATACCTAGCCATAGGAACATGTTTGATAATTAAACGACAGAAAGAGGCAACCTTTGTGGCATACCTAGCCATAGGAACATGTTTGATAATAAAACGACAGAAAGAGGCAACCTTTGTGGCATACCTAGCCATAGGAACAAGTAAAATAATTAAACGACAGAAAGAGGCAACCTTTGCGGCATACCTAGCCATAGGAACATGTTTGATAATTAAACGACAGAAAGCGGCAACCTTTGCGGCATACCTAGCCATAGGAACATGTTTGATAATTAAACGACAGAAAGAGGCAACCTTTGTGGCATACCTAGCCATAGGAACATGTTTGATAATTAAACGACAGAAAGAGGCAACCTTTGCGGCATACCTAGCCATAGGAACATGTTTGATAATTAAACGACAGAAAGCGGCAACCTTTGTGGCATACCTAGCCATAGGAACATGTTTGATAATTAAACGACAGAAAGCGGCAACCTTTGTGGCATACCTAGCCATAGGAACATGTTTGATAATTAAACGACAGAAAGCGGCAACCTTTGTGGCATACCTAGCCATAGGAACATGTTTGATAATTAAACGACAGAAAGCGGCAACCTTTGTGGCATACCTAGCCATAGGAACATGTTTGATAATTAAACGACAGAAAGAGGCAACCTTTGCGGCATACCTAGCCATAGGAACATGTTTGATAATTAAACGACAGAAAGAGGCAACCTTTGCGGCATACCTAGCCATAGGAACATGTTTGATAATTAAACGACAGAAAGAGGCAACCTTTGTGGCATACCTAGCCATAGGAACATGTTTGATAATTAAACGACAGAAAGAGGCAACCTTTGTGGCATACCTAGCCATAGGAACATGTTTGATAATAAAACGACAGAAAGAGGCAACCTTTGTGGCATACCTAGCCATAGGAACAAGTAAAATAATTAAACGACAGAAAGAGGCAACCTTTGTGGCATACCTAGCCATAGGAACATGTTTGATAATTAAACGACAGAAAGCGGCAACCTTTGCGGCATACCTAGCCATAGGAACATGTTTGATAATTAAACGACAGAAAGAGGCAACCTTTGCGGCATACCTAGCCATAGGAACATGTTTGATAATTAAACGACAGAAAGCGGCAACCTTTGCGGCATACCTAGCCATAGGAACATGTTTGATAATTAAACGACAGAAAGCGGCAACCTTTGTGGCATACCTAGCCATAGGAACATGTTTGATAATTAAACGACAGAAAGCGGCAACCTTTGCGGCATACCTAGCCATAGGAACATGTTTGATAATTAAACGACAGAAAGAGGCAACCTTTGCGGCATACCTAGCCATAGGAACATGTTTGATAATTAAACGACAGAAAGCGGCAACCTTTGTGGCATACCTAGCCATAGGAACATGTTTGATAATTAAACGACAGAAAGAGGCAACCTTTGCGGCATACCTAGCCATAGGAACATGTTTGATAATTAAACGACAGAAAGCGGCAACCTTTGTGGCATACCTAGCCATAGGAACATGTTTGATAATTAAACGACAGAAAGAGGCAACCTTTGCGGCATACCTAGCCATAGGAACATGTTTGATAATTAAACGACAGAAAGAGGCAACCTTTGCGGCATACCTAGCCATAGGAACATGTTTGATAATTAAACGACAGAAAGCGGCAACCTTTGCGGCATACCTAGCCATAGGAACATGTTTGATAATTAAACGACAGAAAGCGGCAACCTTTGTGGCATACCTAGCCATAGGAACATGTTTGATAATTAAACGACAGAAAGAGGCAACCTTTGCGGCATACCTAGCCATAGGAACATGTTTGATAATTAAACGACAGAAAGAGGCAACCTTTGTGGCATACCTAGCCATAGGAACAAGTAAAATAATTAAACGACAGAAAGAGGCAACCTTTGTGGCATACCTAGCCATAGGAACATGTTTTTATTTAATTAAACGACAGAAAGCGGCAACCTTTGTGGCATACCTAGCCATAGGAACATGTTTGATAATAAAACGACAGAAAGAGGCAACCTTTGTGGCATACCTAGCCATAGGAACATGTTTGATAATTAAACGACAGAAAGAGGCAACCTTTGCGGCATACCTAGCCATAGGAACATGTTTGATAATTAAACGACAGAAAGCGGCAACCTTTGCGGCATACCTAGCCATAGGAACATGTTTGATAATTAAACGACAGAAAGCGGCAACCTTTGTGGCATACCTAGCCATAGGAACATGTTTGATAATTAAACGACAGAAAGAGGCAACCTTTGCGGCATACCTAGCCATAGGAACATGTTTGATAATAAAACGACAGAAAGAGGCAACCTTTGTGGCATACCTAGCCATAGGAACAAGTAAAATAATTAAACGACAGAAAGAGGCAACCTTTGCGGTAAACCTAGCCATAGGAACATGTTTGATAATTAAACGACAGAAAGAGGCAACCTTTGCGGCATACCTAGCCATAGGAACATGTTTGATAATTAAACGACAGAAAGAGGCAACCTTTGTGGCATACCTAGCCATAGCAACATGTTTGATAATTAAACGACAGAAAGAGGCAACCTTTGTGGCATACCTAGCCATAGGAACAAGTAAAATAATTAAACGACAGAAAGAGGCAACCTTTGCGGTAAACCTAGCCATAGGAACATGTTTGATAATTAAACGACAGAAAGAGGCAACCTTTGTGGCATACCTAGCCATAGCAACATGTTTGATAATTAAACGACAGAAAGAGGCAACCTTTGTGGCATACCTAGCCATAGGAACATGTTTGATAATTAAACGACAGAAAGAGGCAACCTTTGTGGCATACCTAGCCATAGCAACATGTTTGATAATGGGTGCTTTCCATTCAAGCGACTCATGCGTCGTCTTGAGTTAACTCGCGGAAACTCAAGTCGACTTGTGTCTTCGCGAATGGAAAGCAAGTTTCAGTGCGCAGAAGCTGATGCGCTAAGGACTTTCACGGGGACTCGTGATTGGTGCGTTTTTGTGGGAAGGAAATTGAATCCACGGATGTTTCCTTCTTGTTATAGCAAGATCGTTACCAATAAACAAAAAAATGAGTTGTAGGATGATTAATTAAGAAAATACTTAACTTAAACATTTGTTCTGATTTATCGGTTATTTTCAATATGCCTCTTGCAGACGTATTGCGATTTAGAGCTTGCGCCGTCCTTCTTTCTTTTTTCAGTAACTCACCATTACCGGTGTGTCACCGTGTGTCGACTCGCGTTTGACACAACAGCGACACACACTGATTGGAAAGCACTACACGCGACACAAGTTGACTTGTGTCGACTTGCGTCGATGATTGGAAAGCACCCAATAACACGACAGAAAGAGGCAACGTTTGCGGCATACCTAGCCATAGCAACATGTTTGTTAATTAAACGACAGAACGAGGCAACCTTTGCGGCATACCTACCCTTAGCAACATGTTTGATAATAAAACGACAGAAAGAGGCAACCTTTGTGGCATACCTAGCCATAGCAACATGTTTGATAATAACACGACAGAAAGAGGCAACGTTTGCGGCATACCTAGCCATAGCAACATGTTTCATAATAACACGACAGAAAGAGGCAACCTTTGCGGCATACCTGTCCATAGGATCATGTTTGATAATTAAACGACAGAACGAGGCAAACTTTGCGGCATACCTAGCCATAGCAACATGTTTGATAATAACACGACAGAAAGAGGCAACGTTTGCGGCATACCTAGCCATAGCAACATGTTTCATAATAACACGACAGAAAGAGGCAACCTTTGCGGCATACCTACCCTTAGCAACATGTTTGATAATTAAACGACAGAAAGCGGCAACCTTTGTGGCATACCTAGCCATAGGAACATGTTTGATAATTAAACGACAGAAAGAGGCAACCTTTGTGGCATACCTAGCCATAGGAACATGTTTGATAATTAAACGACAGAAAGAGGCAACCTTTGTGGCATACCTAGCCATAGGAACATGTTTCATAATAACACGACAGAAAGAGGCAACCTTTGCGGCATACCTACCCTTAGCAACATGTTTGATAATTAAACGACAGAAAGCGGCAACCTTTGTGGCATACCTAGCCATAGGAACATGTTTGATAATTAAACGACAGAAAGAGGCAACCTTTGTGGCATACCTAGCCGTAGGAACATGTTTGATAATTAAACGACAGAAAGAGGCAACCTTTGTGGCATACCTAGCCATAGGAACATGTTTGATAATTAAACGACAGAAAGAGGCAACCTTTGTGGCATACCTAAACATAGGAACATGTTTGATAATTAAACGACAGAAAGAGGCAACCTTTGTGGCATACCTAGCCATAGGAACATGTTTGATAATTAAACGACAGAAAGAGGCAACCTTTGTGGCATACCTAGCCATAGGAACATGTTTGATAATTAAACGACAGAAAGCGGCAACCTTTGTGGCATACCTAGCCATAGGAACATGTTTGATAATTAAACGACAGAAAGAGGCAACCTTTGTGGCATACCTAGCCATAGGATCATGTTTGATAATTAAACGACAGAAAGAGGCAACCTTTGCGGCATACCTACCCTTAGCAACATGTTTGATAATTAAACGACAGAAAGCGGCAACCTTTGTGGCATACCTAGCCATAGGAACATGTTTGATAATTAAACGACAGAAAGAGGCAACCTTTGTGGCATACCTAAACATAGGAACATGTTTGATAATTAAACGACAGAAAGAGGCAACCTTTGTGGCATACCTAGCCATAGGAACATGTTTGATAATTAAACGACAGAAAGCGGCAACCTTTGTGGCATACCTAGCCATAGGAACATGTTTGATAATTAAACGACAGAAAGAGGCAACCTTTGCGGCATACCTAGCCATAGCAACATGTTTGATAATTAAACGACAGAACGAGGCAACCTTTGCGGCATACCTAGCCATAGGAACATGTTTGATAATTAAACGACAGAAAGAGGCAACCTTTGTGGCATACCTAGCCATAGGATCATGTTTGATAATAAAACGACAGAAAGAGGCAACCTTTGCGGCATACCTACCCTTAGCAACATGTTTGATAATTAAACGACAGAAAGCGGCAACCTTTGCGGCATACCTAGCCATAGGAACATGTTTGATAATTAAACGACAGAAAGAGGCAACCTTTGTGGCATACCTAGCCATAGCAACATGTTTGATAATTAAACGACAGAACGAGGCAACCTTTGCGGCATACCTACCCTTAGCAACATGTTTGATAATAAAACGACAGAAAGAGGCAACCTTTGCGGCATACCTAGCCATAGGAACATGTTTGATAATTAAACGACAGAAAGAGGCAACCTTTGTGGCATACCTAGCCATAGGAACATGTTTGATAATTAAACGACAGAAAGAGGCAACCTTTGTGGCATACCTAGCCATAGGAACATGTTTGATAATAACACGACAGAAAGAGGCAACCTTTGCGGCATACCTGTCCATAGCAACATGTTTGATAATAACACGACAGAAAGAGGCAACCTTTGTGGCATACCTAGCCATAGCAACATGTTTGATAATAACACGACAGAAAGAGGCAACGTTTGCGGCATACCTAGCCATAGCAACATGTTTCATAATAACACGACAGAAAGAGGCAACCTTTGCGGCATACCTGTCCATAGGATCATGTTTGATAATTAAACGACAGAACGAGGCAAACTTTGCGGCATACCTAGCCATAGCAACATGTTTGATAATAACACGACAGAAAGAGGCAACGTTTGCGGCATACCTAGCCATAGCAACATGTTTCATAATAACACGACAGAAAGAGGCAACCTTTGCGGCATACCTGTCCATAGCAACATGTTTGATAATAAAACGACAGAAAGCGGCAACCTTTGCGGCATACCTACCCTTAGCAACATGTTTGATAATTAAACGACAGAAAGCGGCAACCTTTGTGGCATACCTAGCCATAGGAACATGTTTGATAATTAAACGACAGAAAGAGGCAACCTTTGTGGCATACCTAAACATAGGAACATGTTTGATAATTAAACGACAGAAAGAGGCAACCTTTGTGGCATACCTAGCCATAGGAACATGTTTGATAATTAAACCACAGAAAGAGGCAACCTTTGCGGCATACCTAGGCATAGCAACATGTTTGATAATAACACGACAGAAAGAGGCAACGTTTGCGGCATACCTAGCCATAGCAACATGTTTCATAATAACACGACAGAAAGAGGCAACCTTTGCGGCATACCTGTCCATAGGAACATGTTTTTATTAAATAAAACGACAGAAAGAGGCAACCTTTGCGGCATACCTATCCATAGGAACATGTTTTTATTAAATAAAACGACAGAAAGAGGCAACCTTTGCGGCATACCTAGCCATAGCAACATGTTTGATAATAACACGACAGAAAGAGGCAACCTTTGCGGCATACCTGTCCATAGCAACATGTTTGATAATAACACGACAGAAAGAGGCAACCTTTGCGGCATACCTGTCCATAGGATCATGTTTTTATTAAATAAAACGACAGAAAGAGGCAACCTTTGCGGCATACCTATCCATAGGAACATGTTTTTATTAAATAAAACGACAGATAGAGGCAACCTTTGCGGCATACCTAGCCATAGCAACATGTTTGATAATAACACGACAGAAAGAGGCAACCTTTGCGGCATACCTAGCCATAGCAACATGTTTGATAATAACACGACAGAAAGAGGCAACCTTTGCGGCATACCTGTCCATAGCAACATGTTTGATAATAACACGACAGATAGAGGCAACCTTTGCGGCATACCTATCCATATGATCATGTTTTTATTTAATAAAACGACAGATAGAGGCAACCTTTGCGGCATACCTAGCCATAGGAACATGTTTGATAATAAAACGACAGAAAGAGGCAACCTTTGCGGCATACCTAGCCATAGCAACATGTTTGATAATAACACGACAGAAAGAGGCAACCTTTGCGGCATACCTAGCCATAGCAACATGTTTGATAATAACACGACAGAAAGAGGCAACCTTTGCGGCATACCTGTCCATAGCAACATGTTTGATAATAACACGACAGAAAGAGGCAACCTTTGCGGCATACCTGTCCATAGGATCATGTTTTTATTAAATAAAACGACAGAAAGAGGCAACCTTTGCGGCATACCTATCCATAGGAACATGTTTTTATTAAATAAAACGACAGATAGAGGCAACCTTTGCGGCATACCTATCCATAGGAACATGTTTTTATTAAATAAAACGACAGATAGAGGCAACCTTTGCGGCATACCTAGCCATAGCAACATGTTTGATAATAACACGACAGAAAGAGGCAACGTTTGCGGCATACCTAGCCATAGCAACATGTTTCATAATAACACGACAGAAAGAGGCAACCTTTGCGGCATACCTGTCCATATGATCATGTTTTTATTTAATAAAACGACAGAAAGAGGCAACCTTTGCGGCATACCTGTCCATATGATCATGTTTTTATTTAATAAAACGACAGAAAGAGGCAACCTTTGCGGCATACCTGTCCATATGATCATGTTTTTATTTAATAAAACGACAGAAAGAGGCAACCTTTGCGGCATACCTAGCCATAGGAACATGTTTTTATTAAATAAAACGGCAGAAAGAGGCAACCTTTGTGGCATACGTAGCCATAGGAACATGTTTGATAATAAAACGACAGAAAGAGGCAACCTTTGCGGCATACCTATCCATAGCAACATGTTTGATAATAAAACGACAGAAAGAGGCAACCTTTGCGGCATACCTAGCCATAGGAACATGTTTGATAATAAAACGACCTACCCTACCCTACCTATCTACCTATCCCTTTGCTATGCTGCCTATCGAGCACTCTTATGGTACCTACGGGGGAAAAATGACATTTTTAATCTATCGATACGGAAATTTATCTCTCTAATCTTATATAACTGGTCGTATCTAGCATAATACGTTGGTTTTTTTATATATATATGCCTAACATCCTCCGTAAAGTAATCCTTTTTAAATTTCTGTTATAGATTTCATCTGTACTTTAACCTACGATCTGATAAGGATGCCCAACCTAATTCTTCAATTAATTCTGATACACTACTCCACCTATCGTAACACCTTTTAACAAACCTAGCTGCTCTACGATGCACACTGTCTAGCTCTCCGATCAAACCTAATTCATTTGGATCCCATACACTGGCTGCATACTCAAGGTGGGGCCTAACTAGTGAAAAGTAACATCGCTCTTTTGTCTTCTCATGTTGATACATCTCTAATTTCCCAAGCACTCCTTTAGTAAATCCTAGCTTTCTCTTCGCTCGGCCGCATATTTCCCGGATGTGTCTTCCCCCTCGATAAATCTTTAGTGATTTTCACACGTAAATATCTTATGGTTTCAACGGTTTAAATCTTCGTGTTACTAAATTTATAGGATCGCTCTATCGTATTATTCCTCTTCCAAAAATTAATAGCTGCACACTCTAACTGCCATTTATCACAACACTCTTGAATTGCATCTAAATGTTTGCTATGCTATTTCCTGTCCTCTTCTTTTGATATACCCCTGTACACTACCTCATCGTCTGCAAAAAGTCTAAGCTTACTAGCTATTAACTACGGTACTCAAATCATTTATGTATAAAAGAAATAGAAGCGGACCTACTACGCTACCCTGGGGAACTCCCGATGTCACTTCGATTGTGTCCAACATGATACCATCTATGACAACCCTCTGCTCTCGACCACTTAAGAATTCTTTTACCCAACATACAACGTTTTTATCTATACCAAAACATTCTAACTTCAAGATTAATTTATCATGAGGATCTTTATCGAATTCCTTTTTAAAATCTAAAAATATCGCATCAACTTCAGTACTGTTTTCGCCGTATCGACTAAAATATCGTGTATGAATTATTTAAGCTAATTGTGTCTCGCAACATCCACCTTTCCGGAACCCATGTTGGCTGTTTATGAGTAATCCCTGACTATCCAAATACCCCATGATCGAACTGTGTACAATGTGCTCAAATACCTCACATGAGATTAACGCGAGTGACATGGCTCTGTAGTTACTAGGTTCTTCCCTATTACTGCTTTTAAAATAGGTGTTATGTTAGCTACTTTCCAATTCTTCGGTACTGTGTGGTTCTTTAGTGTTTTATTGAACATTATTTCCAGATGTGGGGCTATTTCAAAAGCTAAAGATACGGCCATAGATACGGCCCATTCATTTTGTTGACCACCAGTACACTATACCATTCCGCCTTCTGCGAATTATAAGCCAATGCTCTCGACATAATATTAACTCTAATAGTTGATTTAATGAATGTCCAGAGCTTTCTAGAATAGCGCTGAGGCATGAGAACAACCATTTGTAAGAATCATATAAAAATGAGAAAATGTTAAATAATGAAAGGAACTTCAGAACACAGCATCGAAAAGCACTCCACTGCGGCTAAATGAAAATGGTATAGGGATGTCATTTACAAGTCCTTAGGTGGCTGGAAACCAGGTTTGTGGGACCAAACCCTAATAGAAAATATTATCATAACTTACATCAAACTCAGGACCCACGAGGCATGAACTGTCGCTTACCTGAGAAAATTATTCTCTTGACCACTTTTCACGTTCCAAAGAAACCATTTTTTCAAGTAGATACAAAAAAGAATAATTACCGTGGGAAATTTTTAGAAAGTTAGTAAATTTCTATTTTAAGCACTTATTAAATCCCAGAAAGTTTTATGCACTCGAATTCTATGCTCTGCGCAAACAACCCTACTTCGGGTTCACAGAAAATCAGGAAAAATCAAATGTGTTTTTTTACATCACGGGGTGCTGCAGCTCCTTATCATATCATATCCCTAATTGTACGAGGGAAAAAGGAAATTTTGAATCTGTCAGTTCGGCAATCAATTTCTCTAATTTTGTGATTATGGTCCAGTCTACCATAGTAAGTTGGGGTTCGCAAAATATTGTTAACGTCATCACTGAAAATATGGTCTTGGAATTTGTTTAAGAGATTAAGTATAAGTTTCAACCTGTGATCTGACAATGATTCCCAATTTAATTCATTTAATAGACTGGTTACGCTAATAAGGTTATCGTACCGTCCCTTTACAAATCTTGCCGATCTTCGCTGCACACGTTCAAGTTCATTACTTAGACCAATTTCATAGGGATCCCATACACTGGCAGCATATTCCAAATGTGTCTAACAAGGGAAAAGTAGATGATTTCTCGTACATGTAAATGTTACAGCCTATCGCCAAGCAAAGTATCTATTCTCAAGAAGCGTATCGGAAAATGCGGCCATCTTCGAGAACACCTAATAAAAGATTTTTGGCGGAGTGAAAGTGGCATGGGTGAGAGTTTGATGGGGTTCATTCGGTTGAAATGAAGGGGGGGTCGTGTGGGAAAAGCAGAGGCTTCGAAGGAGGCGGCGGCAAGGAGGATAAAGCCGGGGGCGCTGGAAGATTGGCGATTGGGCGACTGAATACCCCTCGATGGAACGAATATGAAAGTTCGAGCGGAGATAAGTAACTGGTTCATCTTTTGTTGCGGGTCGCATGCGACGGCGCGGCGGAGCTGCGAGGAGCGGGGGCACCTGCGCCCCCGCGAAGGCAGAGACCCCACCAATGGGCCACAACGACAACTTCCGACAACGAGCACGCATGGTAATGAGGCACTTAACAACGTCGTATACATGATTCACCAACTATAAACAGCATGTTCTACTTGCTTCATGAATAAGGGAAGGTTACTTAAGTTCCGGACCGACCTGGACCGTGGCTATTATAAAGTCGACTGATACTTGAGTTCTACATCTACGTCTTCACCATATAATGCTAGCCACCGCGAGGGTGTGTGGCAGGGGGCGAAGATCAACAAACATGCACTCTTGGCATGCAAACAAGCTACTACATGGAAACATGCTACATAATAGGATCACATGCAGCTACATGGTTAGTATCAACATAGTGATAGAGGGATTGGTTGTTAATACATGCACCACGCATTACAGACCACTCTATAATATTTCACCTTCCTATACCCTTGTTATAATGCCTATTGTATTCTCTTATATTATGGGGGAAAAATTACATTTTGAATCTATTGGAACGATGATCTATCTCCCTAATCTTATTTATCTGGTCGAATCCCCTGCATAATGCTCTGGTATTTATAACATAAGTACATCTTATATTTTCAGTAAAATTAACTGTTTTGAATTTCTGTAATAGATTTAATCTGTACCAGCAGACCTGCTACCTACTTTGCAGGCAGTCTCTGTTTGGTGTGCTCTTGAGGTGAACTCTGTGTTTTTACTTTATTTTTGCACTATTCAGTGAGAGCAGTGGGAATTGTGGGTGTGTATATGTTTCCCAAAAATGAAAACAATTTTGGATCAGTTTGTGAAACATAATTAAACATTTTGGAGTAAAATAATTCATATTTTCCATTCCTCTGTGCAATGCTCACTGTGGTAGAATGAGGAGTGTACCATTTTTGACGTACAGTCACTCTGACGATCGGTTAGTCGTTGCAGTCGTTGCTGCAAAGATGAAGGGTAAAATTCCACCTTCTATCACATCGAGAGAGTTACAGTACCATAAGATAGTTATATCTATCTTTTTATATAAGTGAATGTTTTATTTTAAATTGGTAAAAAACGGAATGGTTTGGGTGTAGGACAGCCATTGATAATTTTAAAATGGTGGGTGTATTTTAGAATTAAACTACTGCTGATTTAGCAACAAACATTAATACAAAATAAACGTGACCGGCTTTTCTCTTCCCTCGACATGGAAAAAGGAAAGCGGAGTCTACCTTTATCGCAGACACAGTAGGCCCTCTAAGCAATCTAGGCATTATGACTCAATTCCAATACTTAGAAAAGTGTGAGCTAGATGGACAGTAAATACGAAAATAAATTAAATTGCAGTAGAGTACGCAGGCATGATATATATATATATATATATATCCTTCTTACAATCTCTCCAACCTAACAAGAACCTTTCCCCAGCAGAATTTTCTGCCATCAAATCCCTCCGCAATAACCCTAACATTGTTATCACCACAGCAGATAAGGGCTCCACTGTTGTAATCCTTAATAAATCAGACTACCTAAAAGAAGCCTCAAGACAACTGTCTGACTCCTCCTCTTACACCATGCTCTCAGAAGACCCTAACCCGAACTTCCACCTTGACATCACCTCCTTCCTCAAAGACAGAGGCCCTACAGAAGGCCTGACTAATGAAGAAATTTCTCTTCTCTCTCCCCCACATCCTCGCACCCCTCACTTTTACCTCCTTCCTAAAATTCACAAGGAGAACAATCCTGGCCGCCCAATTGTTTCCTCGTGCAACTCGCCCACGGAACGCATTTCTGCCTTCGTGGACTACTATCTCCAACCTCATGTCCAGTCCCTACCCTCATACGTCCGTGACACCTATCATTTTCTCTCCATATTGAACTCCATCACCCTTCCCCCCAACCAACCCATTATCATGGCTACCATAGATGTTACCTCTCTCTACACCTCCATCCCACATGATGAAGGCCTTTCCGCTCTCCGCCACTACCTATCACAACGTCCTACGCCCCACGTCCCTAGCACTGAATTCCTACTCGACCTATCCTACTTCATTCTCACCCACAACGCCTTCTCGTTCAACAATCAACACTATCTTCAAACCAAAGGTTGTGCCATGGGAAGTAGGTTCAGCCCCTCGTACGCCAATCTTTATCTCGGCTTCCTTGAAAAGAACTTTCTTCCCCACTACCCACTTAAACCCCTACTATGGGTGAGATACATTGATGACATTTTCCTCCTCTGGCCGCATGACATTGATTCCCTCAACACTTTCATTTCTTCACTTGATGACTCTTCGTCTCTTTCTTTCACTTCAACCACCTCTACCACTAACATCTCTTTCCTCGATGTCAACATTTCCCTCTCAGACAATAAATTCAAAACCGCAGTCCACATAAAGCCAACCAATAAACTTCAATATCTACACTATAGCAGCTGCCATCCCTCCCACACTAAACGCTCTATTCCCTTCTCTCTCTCCATCCGCGGCCACCGCATTTGTAATAACCCGGACTCCCTACATGAATTCCTTTCGACCCTTCATAAGTCTCTTCTCTGCCGTGGCTACCCAGAATCCCTTCTAAACAAAAAAATCCTTAAAACTCCGCATCAACCTAAACCTCCTCTTCCGAATCGCCACAACATCCCCTCCATCTGCACTACCTACTTCCCTGGCTCACATTCCCTCAAACTTATACTTAAGGAACTCTTCCCCATCCTTTCCAACAGCAGCTCCACCTCCAAAATATTCCCTGTCTGCCCTTCAGTTACCTACAGACGCCCAGCCAACCTTAGCAGTATTTTCAAAAGTACTAATCCTCTCCTCAAAGACTCCCACAGCATTAAAGCCACCCCGACTCCATGCAATCGCGCGAGATGCAAGACATGCCCTATTTTCACCGCACCACCCACATCTCTCTCTCATCTTCTTAACTCTCTCCCTCACTTTCCATCTTCCTCCTGTATTTCCAGTAATGTTATTTACCACCTTCAATGTAGTCTCTGCCCCGCTTTCTATATTGGCCAATGCACCACACCCCTTAATATTCGCATGAATAATCACCGCGCTTCTTGCAATCCCTCCTCTCCGCACTTCCCTCTCCCTGTCCCCAAACATGTCTCTGAACATGATTCTTCGTTCAACTCGTGTTTCAAAGTTTCAATTCTTTCCTCTCTCCCTCCTACAGATCCACCCGTTAAATTGCACACTATTGAGCTAACATGCATCTATCTTTTAGATGCATGTAAATATCCTGGAATCAATGCGATGCACTAACCCTCCCCCACCCTTCCCTCCACCCTCTCCCCCATCCTCTCCCTTACCCTCACGAGCACCCTCTCCCCCAAGCCATCCTTTTCCCTCTCTCCTTCCAACCGTCCGTCTCCTCACTTGTATTCCTCTTCTTGTTGAGGAAGGTGTCTGTGACCACCGAAATATTCTACTATACGTGTGAGTGTTCTTTTTCTGTGTTTCTATGTTTTATTTTCACACCTGTGATATTGTTTATATATATATATATATATATATATATATATATATATATATATATATATATATATATATCATTGAACACAACGGTGGTGTGGAGATGAAATGATGGTCGAAAACACATGGAAAAAATTTCACCTTGACCGGGTATATATATATATATATAGCATTTTGGACGTAACAACACATAAGGACGGAGAAAGAAAACACAAGGAAGACATAGAGCCTAGCTTACTTGACAAAGATCTCACTATTGGATATGAAACAAGCTCTGAATGGAATTAGGCCACAACACAGAAGTACGACGCATCCGATTCAGAGTTATTCTCTTTCAATATATAAAACTCTATCTTCTGTAACCTGGTGGTATTCCATAGTCGATAAATTTAATAAAAACCAAACTTTTCCAAAATATCACCTGAAGGTGACGATTATTATGTCGAAACCCGGGTCGTGAAAGTGTATAAACA
Organism: Platycnemis pennipes; assembly: GCA_933228895.1. Lineage (NCBI taxonomy): Eukaryota > Metazoa > Arthropoda > Insecta > Odonata > Platycnemididae > Platycnemis > Platycnemis pennipes. The sequence goes on from CAKOGI010000046.1 coordinate 43,964, forward strand.
TTTTTGTGGTATTTTGTAAAAGTTTGGTTTTTATTAAATTTATCATTCTCTTTCCTCCACCACCTAACTCTCGCTCAGCGAGCAAGTTTCATTTGCTTTCGGTAGCCATGCGTTTTTCTAGATCCATTGTGCTCTACTGAGAGCAAACCAGCCAGTAGTCAATTTGAAGGGACCATTGGCTTGGATGCTTGAGAGAGCATAAGAACGAAAAGACTTAATCTTCACACATTCCCCATTCATTATGAAATTTGTTTCCAGAAAGGGTAACCAGATGATTACACATTAGACCATATTTGCGAGCCGCAGTACCAGTAGCTCAAAAACTCAGAACCACAAAGGTGACGGAATTAGAAAACTGAGAACATAACCACCAAGGAAATTAATTTTCCCTTTCGATTTCAGAGAGGAGTTTGCCCTATAGTTTTGAGAATAATTTGTTTTTTTTTGCATCCTGACTATTCTGTTGGTCCATATACCCCTGGGAACCTAATAGGCATTTGCCTGTCATCAGGTTTCCCAGGGGCTGAACCAACAGAGCTTGACAAACATCCCTCTGCCCATAGGTGGAGAAAAACCACCCAAGCGGGACTCGAACACGCGACCCTAGGATTAGCAGGCGAGGACCTCGCCGCCATCGATTCTGACATCGCATACTACTCGTATCGTATTAAAAAATACAGGAATCATATACATTCCAGTACTTCACACCGCAAGAGAGGAAATGTGGCAACGAATCGCGATTCCTTCTTTTGTTAGGAGCACATTGAAAACTATGACAAATAAACATTGACATATAAACATTGAAAAAGCCATGGATAATAGATGCGCACAGGTTTAAATATGCGATTACGTATCGGTTTCATATATTCCCCTGTATCAAGATATATTTATTTCATGCTAATAGATTAATTATGACTAACGGAGGTTAGATGATGCATAAAAAGAAATGTTTAAGGAAATAGGTGACCAGGTTACTTAATAATCGTTTAGACGAGAGTTTTCACGTGGTTTCCACCAGTTATTTTAGTAGCTGATAGAATCAATTAATATTTAAAACTAAATTTAATAGTTAAAAAGTGAAAAGTCCTCTTGAAAATGAATCTTCAAATATGCCCAGAGTTTCATGCATAGTGGTGAACACGGCTGCGTTCAATAATCTCTTCAATTTACTGAGGAACTTAATTTCTGAACTTGAACTGATAGTGTATCAGTTGTAAGCTAATTTCCTTATCATAATCTATATTTTATCCAATATTTTTCTCCTTATCCCTGGTAGCACAGTGGATATTCCTTACAGATATAGAAAAGAAATCATGGGGAAGGCACGTCACTCTTGAACGATAACTAGAGCTTTGTTCGCGTCGCTGCGACTTCTGCACTTTTTTTTTGCGACTTCTTGCCCCTTCCGTTCGCGTCGCGGAAGGTGCAAGTGACGAACGCTGTTCGCGTCGCGGGTTCGGGTTCAAAAGTTGCAACTTCTGCCTGCCCCTTTTGCACCCTCGTCGATGCTGGGGCCAAAGTGGCACAGAGGGCAGCAGAGAGAATTATGGGAAGAAGCAGACGAACTGAACTGAAGAAGCAGACGATCTCAACATTTTCTTCTGCTGTTTCAGCGTGACGAATATAATGAATACTTCCACGGATTGTAACTCTGACTGGACTTAATTATCCGAGGAAATAAAACATCACTGAGTTATATGGCATTTCAATATCTATCGCTGTATGATTAATTACTTCTTACAATTAGAAGAATTTTGCCTGTAGCACTAGGTACCAACAGCAATAACGAGGAATGCCTTTTGCTTTAAACCTATCGCCTCCAACGGCCGTATTCATAGATTTCTCGTTAAACCTGTGTTGTGGAGGTTTATCTTAGTCCGGTCTAAGTGTAGTTTAGAACGAAACTAAAAGTTGGTATTCATAGCTTCGGTCGAGGGAGATAGCCTCGGGGACTAACGTAGTCCGAACTAACTCCGAGACTAACGTAGTAGCGTATTCATAAGACCAACTTGCACCAATATGGCCGATGGCGTAACACCGAATATCGTTTTTAGATTCATTTATATTCCATACGCTTCGACGTTTTGGAGTTATTTTAACTTATTTGTTGTAAACAATAACGGCAAACCACATTTTAATTACTTTGACGGGTGAATACGATTGTTGTTATTTGTTTGGGATACCGCTTGAAAACACATTTGGTGAATGAACGCTCGAGCGCTAATGCGATTATTCTTTGCTATTATTGACTTGTTTTTGTATATTCAGGCATTTGGTGATATTATTTACATTATTTGACGACGATTACTCTTGTTAAGTACGGTCTGGTGCTTTCCCGGCGGTCCCGGATCGCGAAGTTCTCACGGGTGCTCCACCGGGTCAAGACTTCATTCTCACTTGATGTGGATATATCTTTTGGTATACGCTCTTGATCTTGGCTTCGCTTAACACAGGTAAGAAATTGTTCTCCTGGATCGTTTAACGGTGCAATTTTGACCAATGCACCCTGGCGTTGGATGACGATTACGATCAGCTTCATATTTGTAACTCTCCTGTTTTCTTATATTTCTGACTCTGAAATCCTCGAATTTGATTCTTGGTGAAGTGATCTTAAATTTTAGACGAGTAATGGTCGGTGTTTTGTACCATGATTTAGGAAATTGATGGAATTTTTGGACGAAGACGAAGAGAGTACCGAAGCGATATATTAGGGACAATGACAACCCATGTAATATTATTAGGATGACGAATTTTACAGACGGCGCCTATTTTCTGAAGACACTGTTTGAAATGGTATTTATTCAATTGTGGACATCGAAGAGGGCCAGTGAAACAGGGGTCTTCCAGTTCCAGAAATGCTGCAACTGCTAGTTGCTCTAAGATTTTATGCTCCTGTAGACTTTCTGCAGGTGTGTATAAATATATTTATGCTGTCTGTTTAACATTATATATTAGCGCTATTCCGATGCCAATATTGATAATTTTCCCACAATTGACTTTTAGGTTTTGTGTTTGTAGTCAATGTACGGAATGAAAAATATGATTTCATACAACATACACAGCCAATGCCAATATCACAAATGGAAGTAATTGCATCGGCAATGAGTCAGCATTCATAAATTATGCAAAAAATACAGTAGAAACATAGTTATTAACGAGTGATTGAGGATATTTGGCATTATATGAATTTACTATATACCCATGACAGGTAAAATAAATAGAAATACCTATACAATTAAATTCTATTAACCAATAGAAAGTGAATTTATTGAGTGCAATACTGTGGCAATACTTTGTTCGTGAAGCAGGAAAACTTTATGTTGCAACATTTCTGCTTGTCTCTCCTGGCATTGGTAGTAAGTTCACAGTATGTCCAAATATTCACAACTACCCTGCATTAATATTATAATGTGAGAACACTGCCGATATTTAATACATTGGTGTAATTAGTAATTTACAAATTATCTGGGATTTGCACATTGGCTAGAGTCAAAACAGTCTTAAACATTAATAATCAATGAGAATTAGAAATAATTGCAAAGAAAATTAAACAGAACCTATAGTGGTTCATTACTTTATTATAAATTATAGGTTAATTATTTGGATATGCACCTATAAAAATGTATCAATTTTATAGTAATTACCATAAGAAGATAAAGTGAAATGTCTCACCACATACTAATCATTTTTTTAGTAAATATGTGGCTAACTTTCTTGAGTGTTAGGAAAAATAAACAGAGTGCAGCTCAAATGCATGTGGTATTCCACTATATAAGATGTAGCTTTAATTCTCGAAAGACAAAAACGCTCTTTGATAACAAAAAAACTTATTTTAAAGGTGCAATTTAGCCAACAGAAGGACAAGGAATATCATTGAAATGGAGTTCTGAAACAAAAGTTCCAGTGTCTTCGAAGAAAACTTGTAACAAATATGAGGACAACACAAGTTTGTTGCTTGTACTGTATTTTTAATTGTACTGCACAATATTGGGTCACACTATCAAGATCTATGAAATGTAATGGATGACGAATCAAACACAGTACCTGTGCCCAATGCAGCCCAAAACCATCAGCCATTACCCATCTAAAATAAAAATCATGTGGAAATGTTATTGGGCAGTAGTTTATTCAAATCATTTTTCATTATAGGGTTGTAAATGAGGCAACTTTTACAATAGTTAATAAAACTAGGTTGTTTCAATTTAATCAATTATTATCTCTGAAAATTGTTACATTTTAAGTTAAGTTGCTTTTGTAATATTGTCATTTGAAGCCTATGGAGATCCCCTTTTCTCCTCTCCTCAACCTCAAACGCCACTCTCTTTCTTTCCTCCTCCTCTTCAAGCAGTTTCATCTTCTCCTTAGCCAACTCCACCATACATTTATGTTCGTTGGTTACTCGGCTTCCTAGGCAGCAGAACTCTTTCACCACTTCCAGTTTTTGCTTCCCTAGTTTAAAATGGGTTTTGGCCTCTTCTCTCTTGCTGCACACCGATATCTTAGTTTTATTCTTAATGATCCTCAGATGATATTAGCAATTTTTATCAGCAGCTTTTATCAGCAATTAATTTAAATATCATAATCTCATTGCAAAAGAAAATTGAGGCAGTTTCATTGAATGTTTACTAAAAATACATCAGATTGCTCTTATCTTATGAATTTAATGATGAACTAATAGTGAAATAATGTTGTGACTTTCAGAGAATTCCCAACTTCTTTAAAGTGCTGAAAGTCCGCTTTTTTTGTATCTACACTATATATGCAATAAATGTTTGGTAATTTGATACCCGGGGAACTCATGAATATCCCTAATTATAACCAGTTTATCATTATGTCCATTGGTGCTATTATACATGATAGGTATTTGTTATAAAGGATATACAATGTGCATGCTAGACATTAGGATCATGCAATCTTTTGAGTTATTCATGGATAGTTAATCTAGCACACATAAGTACTTTACCTCCCGTTAATAAATATGATAATTATGTATTCACCAGTATATTAGTCACGATAAACTTCTCCTAAATTTTTATACAAGTTTCTTTTCAATCAAAATTGATATTAATTAATGTGAAAGGCTTTTTGTGCACTAATAATTAAAGCGACAAATAAAATTGCTGTATTCTAATAGATTGATATGCTCACAATTGAATTAAAGCTTTTCTTCTACAGAAAAGAGCTTCTTTACTCCCGTAATAATTTTAAGCAAGAACACTGTATGAAGAACGTTGATTTCCAATTTTAACAGTGTTGCCACTAGGCGCGCCAAAAATAGAAGTTCCATCTTTGAAAATAATAGAAAAAATGAAAACTAATGAAATAGAGACGAAAATAAAAATTCCAACATCACGACTGGATCTTACGACCTCCGACACTGGAGCCGGCGATCCCACTAGGCCAAGTGGGATCGTTGAAGAGTGCGCGTTGCCTTAAGGTTATGATTAGCGCGCTGAAAATAATGAATTTTAATTAATTTATCGCAGTCAAACTAAAGTCTATTCAACTAAACTACGACGTGTTCCTAGCAGCCTTTGGCATTCCGAACATCATAAAAAATATGTCATTCAAAAAGGCGTAGCAAGGTTCGTAGTCTTCCCTTGTTAGATCATGCTGTAAACAAGTATACCTACTTTTTAATATTTAGACCTTCATAAGTGATCAAAAATAGAATAAAAAATAGCCTTTGGCATTCCGAACATCATAAAAAATATGTCATTCAAAAAGGCGTAGCAAGGTTCGTAGTCTTCCCTTGTTAGATCATGCTGTAAACAAGTATACCTACTTTTTAATATTTAGACCTTCATAAGTGATCAAAAATAGAATAAAAGTGAACTATAATATCTGATTCAAAAAATATAAACACTTAAGTATAGCGCCTGCTTATTAACCTGTTCTCGCAAATGAAAATAACAAAAACTAGATTAACTAATTACCTAACATGAGAACAAAACTACTTTATTAATCCACTGCAGTAAATCTAAAAGTATTAACATATGAATATAAATCTAAACTATTAAGCTAACGATATCCGGCGTGATACTACAGATACAACTAACTAATAATACGTTCACGTAGGTGTTGGAGGGAGAAAAAAAATTGTATGTTCAATTCAAGAACACATGTATATACAGTGTTCTTGGTCCAATTATAAGGCAACTGTCTGCCTGTCGGCTTTTGCCTACTTTATTTTGTTGCTCATTTGTTTAGTTTACTATTTTGATGCAACGAGATGTTCTCACCCTGTAAAAATGAGTTAGTCTAGTAGAAGCAGTATTTCGCAACGGTTCTCTCCACCAATTTGGTCTTCTCATCACAAAAATATGACCAGATTTCCCCCTTTTTATACGTTACACACATGATATACTGTGTATAGACAGACCTATAATAGCAAATGAAAGAATTGTTTTGTTATAAGTAATATTCAGGAATAAGCATGCGAAGGTGCGGTATGACCTAAGTTGTCGATGCACCTTAAATCAAACCTACCTACCTACCTACTTGATCTTCTTTTACTGTATTATTTTTACCCCGCCACTCGAAATTTCGTTCTTTTAAGGAAACGCGAACATATTTCAACAGTAGACTTCCTGTAAAGAGGAGATAAATCGAAATATTTCAGAGAACACCTTCGTAAATCAACACTCCACAAAAGCTGATAGGAAAATAGCTGCTCGATGCACTTAAACTCATTGTTAAACCATGATTCCATAGGTTTAACTTTCTCTGGACTAAATATACCTGGATTAAGGTCGGTCAGTTCTAAAACGTCACTATGAATACGGGTTTAACGAAATCGCCGGACGAACTTCCTTAAACCTATCTTAGTCGTAGACTAACGAATCTATGAATACGGCCGCAAATGTTTAAAAGAAATATATTCATAGGATCACGTGTAGAATACGCTATGGGGTGGGACCGAACGTCAATAAACTCCTACCTTCGTTCGATTTATTAAGTCCAAACTGTCACCTCGGCAAAAAAATTATTATCAACCAAAGTAACATTTTGGTGTTGATCCTGGCTACTCAAATGTATTCTTATTAAGTTGCTTTGATGTACTTCATTAAGAATTAAACGTATGAAAGATCGTTAGATTAAACTGCCAGCTAGTTTTTATAATCACCACAGACTGTAAATATTGATAGATTAAGTATTGAATAAAAAAATAAAGCTCATCTTTGAACAACACCCAAATTGTTGTGGTCGGATGAATTATTCACGGGACTGATGCCAGACAGGAAAAAAATCGCATTATAGTTATTTTTTATTCGAGGAAATAAAAGACACGCGTTGTGACGGAATATTTGCAACTATATAGTTTTTATAATTATATGAAAATATAATTTGCTATATTCTGCAAAATGACAGCTCTTCCCCTATTGAATGCGGATAATGAAGTGACGCTCGATGAGAATGGAATGATGTCATTTATGCTGGAAGGTATCCTAGTTTTTTACATTCAAAATGTGGTTTATTTTTAAAATTTACTCCATACTGAATACAATTATTCCAGCCCTGGTGAAAATATAGCGTGAAGGAAGCGAGAACGAAGTTTCGATTGGAGCGCTAATAAAGAGATTGATGAGCGCAAACGGAGAGATAACGGATGCTTAAGGAAGCGGAACATCGGAGTGTAAATTAAGTTTCGATTTCGAGCGTCACGGAGCGCAAACGGAAAGCACGCGTTCTTCACGGGCGGAAGCAAACAGAAAGTGATGCGAGAGCCTATGGAGAGTGCATCGGATGGTCGGAACGTACTTGGAAAGTGATATACTCGTAATGGAAATTGAGCCATGACGAAGCGCGTATGGAAATCTTGCCGTATGATTATAATTGACATCGACGTCAACGTTCACTAATGATAATACGCTATGAAAATTGAAATAAAATTTAAACACAAGAAATACAATCGAAGTTAATTATAAACACAGTTTTGAAATCTTTAGCGAGTTTGAAACAAAGGCATTCTGATTTCGTTGACGAATTATTCAATATTGTGGCGAAGAATATCTAATTTTTCCTATCTAAATTTTATGAACATTATAGAGGTGCCACGGCAGACAATATTATTTCCAGATTTTTATTGCCATCACTGTAACAACAGAGCGACTTTAAACGACACGACTAACTGCTCAAAATACATGAAAAGCTTTACCTCAAACGGTAAAATTTCACAACTACGGTTACTTATTTTTAGCAAAGGAAATTGATTACACTGTTCTGATTAATTTCGTAACACACTCGTTCCTAGAATAATTCCGATTAACATTCATTACGAAAGTTACAAAACAAGAAGAGGGTGGACAATTTAAACTTTTTTGCATCTATTTACTTCTACATTTATTATCAGTCATTAATTATACATTTCCAAGAGGAATCAATGTTTATCTTGCATCCAATGGTGACACTCAGAAATACATTCTTTGGCTTTTTTCTTCTCCTTAGCTCCTCCACAAAAAGGCACCTGAAAGCAGCACGATCAGAAGGCTTAAATATTGCAATAACAACAAATGTTTCTATTTATTATTTAAAGCAGGAAGGAACTATTAACAGTTAAATTCAATTAATTTACAGCCGCTCCTTTCAATTCAACGACCTTCCGTCAGGACATGGCACAAAAAGCATAAATGTGTATAAGCATACAAAGCACAAATATGAAAGTTGTGAACAAATGAACTCACCCTTGCCTCCTCGGTCACTAACAATAAGATGCACGATGCTATGATGCTAACAATGCCATAAAAATCTCGTCCGTAGTCCCGGAACCTTGCGAAGTAATAGTGGCAATAGACTCATCTACGAAAAAAACGGAACTCTTAAGCAAACATTTCGTAAGAGAAATTTGTATATTTTCAGTGATGCAGTGAGCGAACATTCTCTGCTCAATAATATTATATTAACACATTATCAGTATCCAGTTCAAAACATACCTCCTAGAATGAGGATTTTCACATCACAAAATCCATCCGTTCCTTTCGCTTCGTTGCAGTATTCCTTCAAATTTAATCCCGGAACGAATGCCAAAAAAAACTTCCTTTTTCATGGTCCACACAAGGCGTTGAGATGTTGAATGACTTAAACGTGACCACAGATCACATTTCTTTTAACAATTAACTATTTTAAGCACATGAGATGGCTTTCCGCTCCACATGCAGTAGTCACCAAAACTTCACGAAATGATGAACACGGAAAATAAACACCACCGTGATATAACATCACAAAAACCAAGATGGAGGTTTTCAGGCACTGCATTTAGAGTCAAGTTAGCATCTTAATTCAAAATAGGGTTGCTATGTACTCAGAATTTTAATTTTTAACCATTTATTTTCATTTTAAAATATATTAATACTTATTATCTGCTTTATTTCCATATTTATTTACTCGTACTATTATATGAATGAGTTTCAATCTATCAAATGCTTAAGTAGTAGGTGGTGGGAGTGCTTTGTTTATCTAAACATCCGGTTTCATGTTTTTGATTTTCGAATAACTAGAGCCAAGCAAATTAACTAACTAGATACTACACATCATTAACATTCATGAATTATTCAAGCCAGTAATGTAATGATTAATTACAATATGACCATATTTAATGTCCTTGATGCTTTAGCAGGAGTAAGTATCAATTTCTACATGATACTACAACATATTATCAGAACCTATATGTATTATGTCAACAAAGTCAGTAACAATCTTTGGTCAAGATTAATGCCGACTATGGCGATTGGCTTGTAGATATGAACTATTATTAATATATTGACGCACAAATTCATAAATGAAAAATATGGATAATATTAATTAAAGAACTTGCTATACAGCTAGCATATACGAAATGTCTGTGAAAATTTTTTAAAGTCAACCCAGTTATATTCCTTAAAAGTCAGTTATATACCTACCAAATGTAGTAATGGCATTTACTTCTTTATACTGACTGTCATTTTCGAGAGCAAGCAAAAATATTTCCTTTGTATACAACATTGTTACCACATTAAATATTTCTAAGTGAACGTAGTCACATTCGTTGAAACTCAAGTTGTCCATCAAAGAAAGGTATAAAGTAATATTAACATATATATTGGATGATTATTGTTGACACTTAACGGTCCGTGTAATTGTTTGTTTAAGTATTCAACATTTTTCTTCACGAAATTCATAATTGTGGCAGCACGTTCAACGAAGCGCAGATGAAGTTGCAGATGGAGTCTTCGTATGCGTCCCGATAAGAGAAATGGAAGCGCTAACGGGGAGCGGGAAAATAAGCGCTACCGAAGCGAGAAAGAGCGCTCCGTTCACTCTCATGGAGGAATAATGGGAGAGTGATCCGAGCGAGCGAAATATCAGAGAGTAAACGGAGAGCGATGAGAACTCCCCGTCGCTTTATCACCTCTCCATTCACGCGACCGTCACGCCCAAGCGAGCTGCCGATTTTTACCAGGGAGCCTTTTGTTTGTATCAATTAAATTGCATAAGTGAGCTTCATTATAATTGAACTCACTTAGAAGTAAAGTAAATTAGATATATCTAATTTACTCCACATTGCAAGTAATTTATTATATACCTTCCTCCCTGTTAAAAATTCCCCATAGAAAATCTTTATAGGGACATGGAATTCCTTATAGGGAATTGGCATTCCCTATAGGGAAATGAAATTCCCCATAGGGATTTTATGTTCCCCATAGGGAACTCCATTAAAAATCCCTATAAGGACATGAAATTCCCTATAGGGATTTTATGTTCCCTATGGGGAACTCCATTAAAAATCCCTATAAGGACATGAAATTCCCTATAGGGAAATGAAATTCCCCATAGGGATTTTATGTTCCCCATGGGGAACTCCATTAAAAATCCCTATAAGGACATGAAATTCCCTATAGGGAAATGAAATTCCCTATAGGGATTTTATGTTCCCTATGGGGAACTCCATTAAAAATCCCTATAAGGACATGAAATTCCCTATAGGGAAATGAAATTCCCTATAGGGATTTTATGTTCCCACATTGCCAATTCCCTATAAGGACATGCAGTGGGGAATTTTTAACAGGGCTGATGTAGCGTTCATTATTTATCACCATATATTTCCACTTATTAGATGGTTCCTCCATTATAAAGATAATGGCCACGGATATTGACCATAATCAAGAGTTTTTGATGGCTGATATTGGCAATAACCAACAAGTAAAACTGATTCTCCCACACAAACCGGCTCCTACTACAGTTCCCAATATCCCACCCCAAGAGGACACCGTCAACCAGCAGCAGTTTGCCTGGGATGATTCTGCCACAACACTTTTTTTCGAGGCGTATTTTATGAATAGGGAAAAATGTGGGAAGAAAATTACGACTCAAAAAAGGCTATATGAGCAAATAGCATCAGAAATGCAGAAGCATGACAGTATGCCATTTCTGCAGTGCAGGTATGCTACAAGTCCCTGGAGAGGGCATTTAAGTTACATGTGGCATGCAATAAAACGGGTCGAGGTCGCAAGATATTAAATTATGAAACGTAAGTTTATTTATTATAGCTATAAACTTTCCCTTACGGTCATAGCTTAATTACTCCTATAATAATATTTCCTCCTAATAATAATAAATCACTTTTATATCTGGTCATAGGGAAATGATAGAAATATTTGGGAAAAAGCATAAAATTGTTCCCAAGGTGGTGTCTGGCCGACATGGAATCACCATAGCAAGCACCAGCGGTGCCTTGCCAAAGTCATTATTTCGGATGTACAAATCATTTCAATGCTTTGCATGCTACAGTTAGGGGAGGGGTGAAATCATAGCTCACTCTAACAAATGTGGGAATTGAGATATGTTTGCTTTAAATAAAGACTGGACAAATGAATCTCTTTACAGTGTTGAAACTCCTGAAAGTGTCGACCCTAGGCCATCCACATCCTCAGCAGAGCTTGAGGAAGTATCTCTCCCAGAGGGTCAATCCTCAGATAAGCACAAAGAGCCTCTGGCTAAAAACAAAATCAAGAAACGGGATGGTAAAATGGCAATGGCACTTGAGGCTGTGAAAGAGGAAGTCGCTAGGCAGTCATGCCTCATAGAAAAGAAAATGGAGCAGGACAAGGCCATCCTAGAAGAAATCAGAAGTGCCAATGCAATGAATGCAAAAAGTAATGCCCTGAAAGAGGAGGCTAATGCTCAAAGAGCAAGAAGGAATGAGCTCCTAAGTGAGCAAGTGGTTTTACTAAAGGAGCTCCTTAAAAGGGAATAAATAGCAGCACAAATTCTTTTGCGTTCGTCATACACTTCTATTTAGAAATGAAACAGCTAGAGTAATATGCTGTGAAAGTTTTTTCTTATGTAATTAAGGATTTTTCTTAAACATGTATAATAAACAATTATTATTATTATAAAAGAATGTAATGGTAGGTAAACTATATAAAAATCAGCAAAACCTGGAATAGGGGATAACCCTCTACAAATTGGCCCCTCTCATTGCCAGTTGCCTACAAATTTCATCCCTGAGAATTTTACCCCCATCGGCATCAACAGGGTCTCCCGGGTTATCAACGATTCCCTCAGCACCATGAATCGCTTCAGCATCCCAGTCAGGGTGATCCCCAGGCAGGGGTTCCTCAAACCCCTCCAAATCATCCAAGTCTGCAATATTGTGTAAAACACAACAGGCATGGATAATCCTCACGATCTCAATTACATCCCTAGTTTTGAGGTGGTATAGCTGACGGAACCTTTGTTTTGACCACCCAAAAGTGACCACCCAAATCGGGTGACATTTGAAATTTCCCAATTAGATCTTGCGCTATGCCGGGTTTTAATCGGAAATGCCTCACAAACTCACTGTCACTATACAGAGGTATTATATTTTCTACGTAGCCTGGGACGGCATTCCTCTCCTGGCGTTCAACAACATCGATGACAGCGTTAATATGCTGTAAAATACCTGAGAAAATACAGGGAATATAATGGAGATAAGCTATCATGAGAATGACAGCACGAATATAAGAATTCTGAATAAGAATGTACTACTGTAGTGATTGACACTAATGTAGACGGAGGGAGACTCGAGCGGTTGCGTCTCCCGTTTAGGGCATAGGGCACCAAAGAATAAAAATTCACGCGAAGTGATAACAGAGAGTTTAATGTTCTGAAAGATAGTGGATAATTTTACAAGTGACGGCGACGGGCAGAATCGTTCCGTGCGCTCGTCTCTGACAACCAACTTATAATCCCCCGATCCTAGAGAGGATCGGCATATTTATACCGTATTACGTCGTCCGGGCATTTGCAGGTCAACGCTTCCAAGCTCGGAGGGAGGGGGTATGTCCAAACGGCACGGAGAGTGTCGAGGGGACTCTAGCCTCTGGCGATAACGGCGGCGAGACAATTAGTAAATACCAAACCTCGCACTTAGGGAGATTATCTTGGGAAATATTTGGGTTCCCCCCCCGTCTGGACTAGGAATTGTCGACCACGGAATGTCCGGACGCCGTTAACCATTTATAAACTTTATTTCCGTACTCTTATACCGTACACTTTCATTACATCTCCCCCCATAGGAAAGAGAAAGGACCTTCTTCTGGATTTGGTACTTTCTCTTGCAACTCAGCGCCTTCCACCCGCTGGTTCAGAAGCGGCTCGTCTCGAGGTTTTCGGGGATGGTCGAACTGCCGTGGAAGTTAACTCAATCTCCTCTTCGAGATGGGACAACCGGTCACTTGACGTTTTTACCTTAGTTACAATCTTTGGTCTGAAAATAATGGCTTTACATGGATTGCATTCGTCTACTGGGTTGAACATTCTTGGAAAACACCTCGCACAACATTTACAACAATAACATAATACAATCACACCAATTATTATTAGACCCACTATGGTCATTGCAGAAAATTGAAATACCCTAGTGGAATGAGTTTGCTTCCATTCTTGCTCAGAAATTAAACGTTCCACTTCCTCCACCTTATGACTGGCGTATTTTAAATCGTCCACATTACTGATCACATTTCTAATGGTGGAGTCCATTTGGAGCTGTTGTATTTTCATTCGTACACTTTCACTTTCACAACATTCATATATAAGATCCAGAGGCGGAATCACATCTCTATTGGTTACATTGGTATTCGCAATTATCTGACTTTGAATCATTATCTTAGTAGTATACCCCTTACAATTATTTTTAAATATTAATTTCCCAGATCCTTCTAAAGTAACATCGACTGCCTCCCGTTCCCTACAAATTATGGTAAAACTCTCAGCCTTAGGGGCCACAAACAACCACTCATTGTTGTCCAATTGAGTCCACAATGTCTCATTTATTCTCACAAGTCTTTGGGAGCAGTCAGAGGGAATACTTTTGACTTGTTGCAACATTCGTGCTTCACACTCTTCTTTAAAATGGGTGGACTGAACCACAAATTCCTGCTTGCATACTCTCCAATAATTGGTTACCTTTTTACATTTATCAAATTCATAATTATCTAGTTTACAATAATGCTGTTTAGTAATATCCATTAATAAATAAGGCTTTTCAGGTTGAACATAAATACACTTCAAGTCCATTACCACTGGAAAAGGAATCACTTTATACACATTGAATTTCGTATGTTCGGTTAAGGGTATTTTAATAGCATAGGCCAACACATTGTCACTGATGAACACATCAAGGATGATTAGTCTAAGTAGCACACTTGCGTAGGTCGCACTCAGAGGAAAAGGTAAGGAAAGGTCCTTGGGAATGTCTTCTCCACCTGACTTCATTATTTCCATGATCTTGGCTGGAGTAATTATGTGCGGTTCAAGGATACCCTTCTGTGCATTTACGATGGCCCTTAGAATCACTTCGTAATTCCTCCTTGTTTCATCGATCACTCTATTGAGCTGTATCAAGTGCCTATTCACAGTTATCATAAGAGAAGATATGCTAAATTTTCTACGAATTTCCCCATCATCTTTAGTGATGTGATCTCCTATTAATCTTTCTACCTTGCGAAAATTGTCATCTAGTTCCTTTAAATTTACATAACTGACTATTTTCCATTCAGTATAATACAACTGCGTTTCTCCCATGTATTCATAATATAATCCCGGTGAGTTTGTAATGTTAATTATTTCATAGTCATTCCCTAATACCACAGTGAATATCCATACAGTTGCTAGCAGATAGGTCCACGCCATGCCCACATTATATCTTAAAGATAAATTTAAAAGAATAACTTCAACCTGTTAGCATGAACCTTTACAAGTTTTCTTTTTCGGCTTATAACCACATTAACCCCTTCTACACTTTCTACTACATATGGTCCTATCCATTGAGCAGATAGTTTCTTCGATCTACCCCTCCTAACAGATTCATCGAACAAGAGAACTTTATCACCTGTTTTAAACAATTCTACCTTGATCTTTTTATCATAGTGAATTTTATTTTTCTCCTTTGCTCCGAGAAGATTCTCTCTCGCTTTCTGGTAGGAAGATTGTAGTCTGCTCTTCATTTCCGCTACGTAGTCTTCATACGTGTATTGGGTTGTCGGTGTCCTTATGTTTAGCTGACTGGGTAGATTGGCTTGCCGTCCAAACATCAACTCGACGGGAGTGAATCTTGTCGCCGTGTGCGGCGTGGTGTTGTACACAAAGGTGGCGTACGGAATCCACTCATCCCATTTGCTTTGATCTTCAGCGATGAAATGTCGCAAATACTCCGTGAGCGTCTTATGGGTCCTTTCTAAACTACCATTGCTCTGCGGCCGGAAGGCCGTAGTTTGGATTTTTCTTATTCTCAGTAGGCGGCACACTCTTTTAAACAATTCACTCAGAAAATTTGCGCCTTGGTCCGTCAATACCACCTGGGGAATTCCAAATTTTAATACAACGTTTTCCACGAATACTTTAGCTATCGTACCCGCATCCTGCTTTTCGATCGGGAAGGCCAAGGTATACTTCGAGAGCTCGTCTTGGAAGGTGAGTAAATACCTGTTGCCCTTCTGAGTTACAGGATATGGACCGCAGACGTCGAGGGCGCACTTCTCCATGACGGTCTCTGGCGTGCTCGTTATCTCCATTGGCATCTTCGTTTTCCTGTCACTTCCTTTATTCATCTGGCAAGTCTCACACTTCTTTATGTAGTACTTTAAATCTTCCTTCATATTTGGCCAATCAAAATAGGCCTTCATCCTCTCGTACGTTCTCGTTACTCCTTGGTGACCTCCTAGGGGTGAGTCATGGAATTCCTTGAAAATTTCCTTCTTCTTTTCTTCGCTGAGGCTCTCTCTCCGCCCCACGGATGTTCTTTCTTCCCCCTCTTCTTCCTTTTCATTTTGTCTACGGGTCTCCGCTTCCCATTCCCTTAGTTCATCTTCAACGTCTTCTCTGTCCTCGTCCTTTTCTTTCTCTTCCTTCTTGCCTTCTTCTATATCCTTTACTTCCTTTCTCCGTGCCCTGAGTCGATGGATGCGACTGAGAGCATCGGCGTTTGAGTTCTGCGTTCCTTTCTTGTAGACGACGTGATAATCGTAATCTTCTAATTTGAGTCTCCATCGCATGAGTCTCGAACTGGGGTCCTTTAGGTTGAATATCCATACTAAAGGTTTGTGGTCTGTGACTATCGTAAACTTCCTGCCGAAAATATAGGGGCGGAAGTACTTTGTCCCCCACACAATCCCTAACAGCTCTTTTTCAACGGTCGAGTAGTTTTTCTCGGCCTTGTTGAGAGTCCTGCTGGCGTAGGCGATCGGCTTATCTCTTCCGATTGCGCCTTGCGATAGCACGCATCCAAGGGCGTCGTTGCTGGCATCTGTGGTGAGGATGAATTCCTTCGAAAAATCGGGATACTGGAGGACCGGTTCATTAGTCAGCAACTCTTTTAATTTATCAAAACTTTCCTGCTGATCCTCGCCCCACTCATACGGCGTCCCTTTCTTCAACAGCGCGTGCAATGGCTTTGCTATCCCGCTAAACTCCGGTATGAACCTTCTATAATACCCGGCCAGGCCAAGAAACCCTTTCAGCTGCTTTGTGGTCTTAGGCTCCGGGAATTCCTGCACCTTCCTCACCTTCTCTTGATCAGGGCGCACGCCATCTTCTGATATTACATGACCTAAATAAGTGACCTCCTTTCTCAGAAATTCGCACTTATCAGGATGTAATTTTAACTCGTGGACTCTCAGTCTCTGCAGCACACTCTTCAGCTTCTCGTTGTGTTCAATCAGGGAGCTCCCGTACACAATTATGTCATCCAAATAGACCTGGCATTTTTCTCCTTGTAGGCCGCTCAACACCGTGTTGATTAATCTCTGAAAAGTTGATGGGGCTCCTTTCGCGCCGAAAGGCATTCTTAAAAAATGATAGTGATTTACAGGGGTGCTGTGATTTCCAGGGGTGCTGAAAGCAGTCTTCTCGCGGTCCTCTTCCCTCATTGGAACCTGATGATAACCGCTGGCCAAATCTAGGGTGGAAAAATAGCGCGCCTTCCCAAGTTGGTCAAGGATCTCTGAGATGTTTGGCAAGGGAAAAGCATCTCCCACGGAAACGTCATTGAGTCGGCGATAGTCTATTACTACTCTCCATTTTCTTACGCCGGAGGCGTCCATCTTCTTGGGAATCACCAATATCGGAGAATTCCATGCACTCTTGCTTTCTTCAATTATGCCTTCTCGCAGCATCTTCTGCATTTGATTCTCAACTTCATCCTTAAGAGCCTCAGGAATCCGGTAGGGTTTACTCCTGATAGCTTGGGCGGGCCCTAGGCTTGGAGTGGGAATTGCATGCTCCACCGCCCTCGTGCATGAGAGAGAATCTCCAGGAAGGTAGAAGACATCACTATATTCTTTCAAAGTCCCTACCAGTTCTCTTTTCTCTTCGGCATTCAAATGGTTTAACCTAAGAAGAGAGGTAATCTTTTCCCTTCTATTTAGTGCTCTTTCCACCTTTTTCACTTCTGGAAAATTTACATCTTCCTCCTCCTCTACTCTTGCTAACGAGACCACTGGGGTCGGAATATCCGTTTCCACTTCAGTGGTATTCACTATGCTCGTAATGCACTCTCCATTTTTACTCAGGGTGAGAGATTCCGCCAAATAAATCCCAGGGGATACCTCTCGCTTTTCAATTATTCCTTCTCCCTCGTTTTCCGCAGCACATTTTATTATCACCTCACTCCGCGGGGGTAACCGCAGACTACTGAATCGTGTTCTCGAGTCACCTTCCTCCTTGTGCCTATCAAACGCTATTTCTGCGTTACCCATTTTAACCTTTCTTTGAGAATAGTTGATTTGAGCCCCCATGGCTCTGAAGAAATCATTGCCCAATATGCCATCACAATTTATCGCCAATCTATCATCTACCAAGTGAAAGGAATGATCTTTCATTTTATCACGAGTCATTAATTTCATCTTAAGGCATCCCATAGTCTCAAAACTTTTATCAGTAACTCCTTTGAGAGTCATCTTGTTATCTATGTAATACTTGGTTCCTCTTTTCAGTGCGGATGCCTTTACTAGACTTACGTCCGCTCCCGTGTCAATCAAGAGCGTAATCCGACCCTTTTTGCTCTCTAACACTTCAAAAGTTAAGGTGTTCGCCTTCTTTTCTCCAACGGGATTCACTCCTCGTATCTCCGCTGTGTTATTTCGAGGACCCGTGCCTCGTTCATCCCATTTGTTCCCTCTATCGGAACCTGAATTTTCTTTTGTCCTCCTCGGGACCCTACAATCTTTTGCTAAATGACCCATTCGGTTGCAATTATAGCATTTTATTCCCATCTTACAATCTTTAGCTAAATGTCCCATACGGTCACAGCTAAAACATTTCATTTCTTTCAAAGCTCTCACTTGTTTACTTACTTCTCGTTTAACCCTTAAATAGCAATTACTCGCCTTGTGCCCTGGTTTCCCACAATTCTCGCAATTAGGAATGCTTTTGAACATATTCTTCTTTCTTTCAACTCCTGAAAGGATTGCGCTTTCTTCTTCTAAAGCTACTTCAACTGCCTCAGGTAAGAGAATTCCGTCTCCCTTACTTCTTACTATGGTCTGAACTCGTTCATTTTCAAGACCCTGAATGAAACAAGCCTTGGCCAAGTAATTGACGAGCGAAAGTGCTCCGGCCAAATTTCGGCTTCCCACAACTTTAGCACTAGCATTCCGCAAATTAGTTTGCATTTCGTCGATTCTACTAGCCCAGCTAGCGATGCCTTCATGTAATTGCTGCCTCGCCCCGAACATCGTGCAAGCATAGTAATCGAGGGTCCTGCGAGTGGCGTAATTCTCTTCTAATATGCCCCTCACTTGTTCCCACGTATTGGTTTCGTCTCTCACCATAAGTTTGGAGCGAGCATCTCCAGTAATTTTCGCCTTAACAAATTTCAATAACTTCTCGTAATCTATTGGGTTAACCAATTCAAAGGCCACATCTACGTTTTCAATAAACTCTCTTAATTTCTTTTTGTCGCCATCAAAAGGCTGCGCAATCAATTTCATTGCCTCCATTATACTGCAATAACTCTCCTGACTTGCGCTGACATTACTCTCGTTTGGAGGGGCCATCGTTACGAATACTGCACAATCAGTGGGAAGGAAGAAAGGAATTTGAGTGCGACTTACCACTTAATCTTCTTTCCCTCTCGAAGATTATCTTCTTTCTCTTATCTTCCGGCGCCGCGCTGTCTCGTTCCACTGCTGTGTCGTACCGCTTACTCTGGGTCGGACTGCAAGGCAGCGGCTCCTTCCGCTGGGGGTTCCGCTTGCGTCCTCTCTGTTTGGCTCCTCCACGCTGCTCCTTTATCGCCTTCTTTCGGTACTCGTTCTCTGCCCCGGTCTGCCGGTACTAAATCTACTTCGCTATGCCCAACCCCACACCTGACACCAAAAACGTCCTATGTAGTGATTGACACTAATGTAGACGGAGGGAGACTCGAGCGGTTGCGTCTCCCGTTTAGGGCATAGGGCACCAAAGAATAAAAATTCACGCGAAGTGATAACAGAGAGTTTAATGTTCTGAAAGATAGTGGATAATTTTACAAGTGACGGCGACGGGCAGAATCGTTCCGTGCGCTCGTCTCTGACAACCAACTTATAATCCCCCGATCCTAGAGAGGATCGGCATATTTATACCGTATTACGTCGTCCGGGCATTTGCAGGTCAACGCTTCCAAGCTCGGAGGGAGGGGGTATGTCCAAACGGCACGGAGAGTGTCGAGGGGACTCTAGCCTCTGGCGATAACGGCGGCGAGACAATTAGTAAATACCAAACCTCGCACTTAGGGAGATTATCTTGGGAAATATTTGGGTTCCCCCCCCGTCTGGACTAGGAATTGTCGACCACGGAATGTCCGGACGCCGTTAACCATTTATAAACTTTATTTCCGTACTCTTATACCGTACACTTTCATTACACTACGACAAATAGAAGGTATAGTAAGTTACAACCAAGGTTAAAGAAAGTGTGAGCAACGTTGTACTCCACAACATTTACTTGGTAAATAGTTACAAAGGAATTGTTGCTCACTAAAATGGCCTTCGCTAATTAAAATCTTAAGCCTAGTTATCAATGTGTCATTCAAGGAAAAATACGAACGTGTTAGGCAAAATGAAAACATACAGACGTCTTCATATATCTCTCTCTTGGTTGTTATAAGTACCTAATTTATTTAGAATTTCATGCGTATTTTAAAACATTGAAGCTTAAAGAGATAACGTATGCTATGAATTGCATAAATGTCAACCTCAAGAAAACACAAAAGAAAATATTTAGTCCGGATGAAATTGATAAGTGGGCGCCAGTGAACGTCACCACTTTCAGCTTTATAAATAAACAGTGTTGGATTTTAAATCATAGGGGCCATGATCGCCAAGCTTCATCTTGATGTTTACTGATAGTCTACACACGAAAAGCAAAGTGATCGCACCGAATTACAATCAAAACTTTCTTTATCACTGTGTGTTTGGCCCGTCCGTCCGTCAGGGAAGTGATTTCTATTCGATATCTGAGTACTATCTTGAAAACTAAAGGAAATTCCTTACAATGTGCTACCTGGGATTCGAATAGGCGTCAACATTGTCGATTTTATATTTACAGATATTGATTGTTTTAGGCCCGCAGCATGTTGGATGAAATGCTTATCATTATTTCCCTATATCCTAAATAAGTAATTTCGATCAAGCCTACACCGTTAATCTCGAAATCAACCGATTCCTGGATTTAGATAGTTAAATACCTGTCTCCAAAGTTTCCAAAGTCTACAAAGTCTCCAAAGTATAGTCCAAAGTTTTATATTCTTGTTTCATGCAATTCCCCGTAAATGTATTTTATGATTTTGTGGCATTTTTTGGTTCCCCCCCCCCCCTCCCCCCCCTCGTTGGACATTACCCCTCGGCGGACTTATTACCCTCCGGACTTAGCCGCAGGACTTGCTCGACAGGCGTAGCTAACGACAGGCGGAGCCAACGACGCCAACAATGCCTACGATTCCAAAATGCATCGATTCCGGACTGCAGCGTTCCGACAAAGCGTGCCGCCAAACCGCGCCGTCAAACCACGCCGTCCAACCACGCCGTCCCCTGACCAGTGCTGCTACCACTTATATAGCCCCCAAAGTGCGGATGAAGACCAGAAGTTAGGCCATCGTACGAGCCGTTATTTAGTGTTCGCCCGCCATAGTGAAAAAAGAGTCCCGGATCACCCAATCCTAAACTTCTTGTGTCTGACAATGCAGCGGTGTTTAAGTCACACCTAGTTAAGGAAATGTGTTTGCAACTTGGGATTAAACAGGTTTTCACAGCTCCTTACCAACCAAGTTCTAACCAAGTTGAAAGGCTACATAGAAATTTGAAAGCTGCATTGTCAATTCTTTGTAACAATGTACATTACAATTGGGTCAAGTTTTTGTCAGATTTAAATTTTGCCTTTAACTCTGCCTGTCATAGTGCCACGGGAGAATCTCCCGCTAAGATAATTTTTGGCAGACAATTGCTTCATCCTTTAATAAATCAATGGTCTATTCCTAGAGAACTGTGTGAGGATGATATTTTGGAAGAGGAGAGGGAAGCTTATTTGCAACAGGTAGTTGCTAATTTGAAGAGAGCCAAATCTAAGCAAAAGCTAGTGTTTGATAATTCTCATTCTGACATAACTTTCAAACCTGGAGATAGGGTGTTGTCAAAGAAACATCCAATCAGTTCTAAGGCAGACAAGATTATGGCAAAGTTAACCCCTCTATGGGAAGGCCCATTTATTATAAAAAAGTTAGTCTCTCCTGTAACCGCTGTTCTCGATATTGGTCCTAACAAGGAGAGAATATGTCATGTTTCTCAATTAAAGCCTTATCATGGTGATTAATAATTTATAATATGTTGAGTGATAAAGGAATCTAATACTAGCATTTATTATCTAACTATGGTCTTGATTGTTTGGAAATTTCTCTTCACTATTTGTCATTTAATTTACTATAATGTATGCTACTTGAATAATTATTTAATTGTAAAACTGCCAATTCATACTGCCAATCCATACTGCCAATTTCATACTGCCAATTCTTACTGCCAATTCATACTTAATTAATTTGTTGATGTTAGTGCTGCCTGTTTATGGGGCATTAGTTGTTATTTTGTTATACTTTGGTTGGTTCTACCTGCTCTTCATCATGTGTGTCTACCAGAAGGGGGAACGGTGTTTGCACAGTGCTATTGTGAATTCTGGAGGGAGTGGGGAGAATAGTCATGAACATTCCCGAGGTGGCTCGCTTCCAGTTAAGTCGCGGAGGGTCATTGGCTATTAAGATTATTTAGTGACTGTTTACACCAGTGATCATTGGTCTTCCTGATCATTCGTCCGATGTGGACCAGAACCTGGAGTGATTTAGCTATTCACTATTGGGTCTATTTATTGCTGGGGCAGGTCTTTGTCTAGCTCTGTGACAATTTGGCAGTTGATTGTATACCTGTTTTTTGCTTGTGTATACCATTGTTATTCCGGCGTAGGGGTTGCGCTCCCATCGCCCAGCTAGTTTCTAACTCGCTGCAATCAGCACCCAGCATTGGCTGGATGGGGTATTTACCCTGATTATTAACTTTGCAATTGCATTACCCTTGATGGTGGCCACTAAATTAAATTTTCCTCTTTAGCTTTGTGTAACCTTATGTTTGGCTTAACCTGGCCCTGGACTTATTGAATTTTTTCTATTTAGTCATCCTAATCTATTTCCATATTTTGGGCTATTCTAATTGGATGACAGCTGTATAGAGAAATCAATTTTTTTTCTCTAATTCGAAATGTACTCTTATGTCAT
>CAKOGI010000047.1:0-66861 GCA_933228895.1 Platycnemis pennipes
TGCATTTAATTCATTGAATCGCTTCCCTTGCTTTTCCACTGCTATTTTGAACCTGATTCACGTTGGAAGCCAATCTTAA
Source organism: Platycnemis pennipes (assembly GCA_933228895.1). Taxonomy (NCBI): domain Eukaryota; kingdom Metazoa; phylum Arthropoda; class Insecta; order Odonata; family Platycnemididae; genus Platycnemis; species Platycnemis pennipes. The sequence continues at coordinate 80 of CAKOGI010000047.1, forward strand.
AATTCATCCCTAAATCGTTATTTCCCAATCAAGCTGTGAAATACTTCCATTAAATTAATTACTACCTGTTCGACAATAATTGTTGAACCTGATTCACGTTGAAAGCCATGCTTAAAGTTAAAATTCATTCTTAAAGTGTACATTTCTGCCGCCCTGTAAACACGGAACGCTAAAAATAAGGGCGAGAATGAATTCTCGAGTGACTTATTCAACGCATTCTACAGTTCTCTCCACCGAGATGACACGAAGCATAGCTGCTATTAACAGTGACGAGAAAAGAATGAGAGAACGCTATCATCCGCCTAACTTAACGATGGAATTGGGTACACACTGTCAATAGCTGCGTGAATATCCGTCACTCAAATTTTAACACGGCAGTGAAGGAATGAGACCAACTTTGTGGAATACAGAGCGGTTAAAACTGTAGTGCAACGAGGGCAGGACAAATTCCACCGGAACATGGTTCAGAAAGACATACGGGTGACTGCATATGCCGTACCTCGCGAGCGTGGTAGGAAATTAATTTTCGACTCGCGAAAAGAAGAACTTTATGCAAAGATAGCAGGGAAGTAGGAACATAACATGTTGCAAAGGGCAAACAATTACCTATTTCTTAGCAATGCCGATGGATGATGAGGATAATTGTTATACCGTTACAGGTTAACTGACCTTGCCGATGATTTGGTATTCGCAGCCCACTTTGACAATGTCACGCACACAAATCGCACTATTGTAAGGCCGAAAAGCAAGGAAATGAAGATAAAATTTCGTAAAAATCAAACATAGTCCTCTCTCCTCGCGGACGTCTTTCCGGCATTAATTCATTGCATCTTGCAATGCTTCATTCATGCAACCGACTGCACGGAGAATGAAATGTGAAAACTCACTTTCAAATGAAGATCACATGGGTGGACTGCTTCCATGGGACTCCGTAATTTCAGTCCGCCGGCTTCATTTCCGTGAGTACACAGCAGAGGTGAAGGAGGAACGACATTTCCGTTGCTATGCAGTAGTTACCAAGGAACGCTCGAGCATTGTCGCTTGCAAATTTCAGCCAGCAATTGGATAGGTAGTTGATGTTTTTTAACGGAATATCACGCTGTTCCCGGTCATGGCACAAGTAATCCATTCACGGAAAAATGAAAGGAAACTTATGAATGCCATCCATTGAGAAGTTCACGCATGCAATGGTAACTGATTTCCTAGGAAGGACGAAAGTCGTCCGATTATTTCATGGAAAGTGCGTCGTCCCCTATGCGAAAAGTAGAAGTAACGTCACGTTTCAGGGAAACAAGTTCATTTACAATTTCTTCTAAGAAATTACACATGTGTGTTGTACCAGTTCCACAGTAATTCTTTCATTTTTTACCGTGCCCAAATTTTGCATACCAACGTGAAGGTCATCGTACAGGTAAGACACACAACCATTATTAATTACAGTTAACGTGGTGGACGCGCTGTAAAGACGTCTGGTGTGTGGAATAACGAATGGCGTTTCAAAGTGCAAAGTTGAAGGCAATGGAAAGTTTATAAGATTAACGGAATGAAAATTTCTACGTGTAACAAATAAGCCAGGTCGACGATAATTTTTTTCGCATCGCATGCGAGAAGGTGGTCATCGAAAATTCCATGACAGTGGTTCTGAAAATGTGAGGACGATCCGTAGTAAACTATGCGGTCGTTCGTAAAATAAACGGCAATTACTACCGTTAATGAAGCTGCTCTCGTCCCTCATTGATAAAAATTCCTGGGCGTTTCCCTAACGCGTAGAGTGCCTTGATTTTTACGGAATGTACACGTACACCCGGTGAGTACCAGAAAAATGAAGAATCCCGAGATATCGTCTTCATCACGTCTTGAGAGGATTTAATTCACCTATGAATTTAAAATTGGGGGAAAGGGATAATTTTTGGTGCCTGGCATTGTTCTCCTGGTAAGTAAAATATGAAAGAATAGACGTGCGAGTTTCATTTCTGTTCGAAAATGAAAACAAATGTTACCTTTTGCAATCAATTTTCATTCCCTGGTCCGTAAACTGGGAAAATGTGATTTTTTGTTCGCTGTTCACGCCTTCCTCAGGCTGTTTACACTTTTGTTGCTAGGGACAATTTCCATTGTCATTCCGATATAGCTAATGCGTACTTCACTCACGCTTTACAACAATTGAATACGCTTATAACGCTTTCCACGTAGACACGACATTCAGTATTCTTATTTTGTACATTGGATGCATATAATTAATGATCACCAGTAATCCGTTGTGCGAAGTGTCATTTTTTCTACGTTAAGAAATATTTTCACATTGTTTCCTTACTGGGTCATCGTTGCCGTTAATGAAAAGAATGAAATGAAAGCATTACTGAAGATAGGAGACAGATGAGAACGAAGGGAATTATTACCGAGACAGTCTTATCATCCATCCCCTTCCACGCAGGGAATCATCCGTTCTCCCCCCCCCCCCCCCCCTCTCGCATCGCCTACGTTGTGTCACGATTTCTCGGCACGTTTTTGCCGCCTTTTCACCGCCGTCGTGTAACACGACACCGTCCCGGGAGCTGGCGCCGTCGGTGGGAAATGAAACTGAAATGACAATGTGCACATCGCTCTCTAAGGCAGGCTGGGAACGTGGAACTTCCACAATGTACGGGAAGCGTCAGAACAGAGGTTTTCGCTCGAAATAAGTAGTGCAAATGTTTTGCCTAGTCACACCTGAGACAATGTGTTCGTTCAATTTAATCGTACGCTGGGATTCACGAGAAATCAGCTACTTTTCCCGTATTCGTGCCTCACAAGAAGAAACAGCTCACTCTGAAGAAAAGCTTTGGAATTTCTGCGCGTAAAATTAAATGCATTTGACACAGAAGGACGAATTTCCACAGCAAAAAAAAACCGACTTTTTCTCACGGAAAAACGTGTCACTCAAAAGATATGCTAAAAACCGCCATTTCAGGAACTGATGACAACCCAGGGATATGTTTTTGACGACAGTAGCGAATGCTGGGCTCATGACGTGGATTTCCAAAAGTCCTCGCACCCAACTAAATGCTATTCACAGTAGATGCAGTTCCACTGCCAAAATCCGGAATCCACCAACAATGTAAGAGTTGCATTCACGTCTGCGTCGCACATTTGACAACGTGTGTATAGTGTTACTTTCATGGAAAGAATGATTTCATTACCACTGGTCGTGAACTCAATGTCATCAGAGCACAATCGAGGATTTCAGACGACAGGACAGGACAGCTGGGCATTTGATAATTCCCTGAGATTTCCAGGTTTTCCTGACATAAGTTTTATTTTTCGAGAGGAAATGTAGATTATTTTCTCGTCAACTGTAAGAGGACGTTGGGTATGTATTTTATTTTGTGTGAATGAAAGTAAGTATCATGGCTAATCTTGCATTTTGAGCAAAATAAACCAAATCCTGCACATTTGGAGGAAAATTAAAAAAAATCCAACATCGTACATTATTGTGCTGGCGCTCGGGAACAAGGTTACATGTTCGGTGAGAGTTCACCCCCTGCCACACACCTTAATGGTGGCTTGCAGGGTATTACGTAGATATAGATATTTTCATTGTCGAAACACCTAACTACAGGCAGTCCCCGAGTTACGTACGTCTCGGATTGCCCAAAAAATCCGTACTGACATAAGTGAAAAATTTATCTAAAGGGATGCCGTAGATTTACGAACGCGAGCACCAAAAAGTAAAATGTTCGTTTTAATACCTGCAGGCGGAGAAAATATCGAATAGCTGTCGAGGTTTCAACGAGGTACACAGAAGAAATTGGTAAATTTTTATCATCAATCTACCTGCAGTATTTTCGTTGCCACTAATTAATTTTCGTCGCAAAGTCGCGTAAAAAACATCTTATCTTCTACGCAACGGAACAATCTTCGTAACAGTTCATAGCGATATCGCATTTAAATTATTACGCTCACTCCATTACGATACGGCTTACTACGTAGTACGAAGCTACGTAAATACACTGGCCCCGATTGTCATCAATTTTTAAATTGCAGCCAAAAGACATGTTGATATAAAATAAGAAAAAGTTGGAACAGAAATTATGTTGCAGAAAAGACTTGGTTATTACCGTAATTGTTTATTTCAGGACTGACACTGAAAGCTGCTGTAATCAGCAAACACCTGGATTGAGATGCTATCATCATTACATGTCAACACGATATCCAAGGACGCCAGTTCTACGTAAAGAAAGTGAAATCAACGATCCACTTTCATAATTTACCTCCTAAATGTGCTTTCGCACATCCGTGGAATTCGGAGTTACAACATTACGCAACTTACGGCGAAATTATCGTTTACTTATGCAAATACATTAAATATAAAAATATGAGTTGTTGAATTTCGCAGGAAATAACTGAAGGAAATTGTCGGTAAATTTTCCTCACGTTTCTCCGCATCGATTGAAATCTCCGGAACACGGATTTAGTTTTGGAGAACGGACTTAATTTTCGGCTTACGTACATTTCGACTTACTAAGATCCATTTCCTGTTTATTAGCAGTCTTATCGAGGCTTGAACAACTACTTTGTTTCTGTCGCTGAAAGCCGTTGCGACGGGCGGAAAGCACTCGGGGTCTTCTGATAGTAATGACATGCCTACTAAGAACAAAGATTATATATTCACGGGACAGGACTATGCATCGTACACAGTGTATGGAGAAATCATTGCAATCTCGGTAACTGCAGAAATGCTAAATGCAACACGGGAAATTTCACTATGAAACTGCCAGAAATGGCAATTATTTCCGTCGCTTTTTTACATATTCACACCACCGAAAATTCCTGAGTCGAAGTCATATTTCCAATGAATACACAATTCCCTGAGATTTCCAGGTTTTCCAGAGTGCTGGACACCCTTCAACAGAAAATCAAGTGCGGTTCCTTGTCGCTCCTAACGCCGACCTTGTGCTATCCCCTTTAAAGGCGGGAAATCATCGCCTTGCCGCCGGCTTCTCTCTCACCCCATCCAAGGTCCGTAAATATCGGGTCGTGACACGCATTTGTCTAATGTAATCCGCCATTTTGATTCGACTTCGCAGCGGGAATTCGAATTTCCCATGCAAACAAACGTAGGTAATCGATGCAAAGAACCACGATTTGCTGTTTTACTACTGGAGACAGATCTATGAATTTTTTACTCTGCATAAAGGATATGAGGTCCCTTTGGAAGCAGTTCTCGCATCACACCCAGAGGTCGTGGGTTCGACTCCAAAAATCTTAGAAATCACACATCCACCGCGCGAACGTTCCATCGCCGTATTTACAAGGAACCACGATTTGCTGTTTTACTATTGGAGACAGATCTATGAATTTTTTACCCTGCATAAAGGATATGAGGTCCCTTTGGAAGCAGTTCTCGCATCACACCCAGAGGTCGTGGGTTCGACTCCAAAAATCTTAGAAATCACACGTCCACCGCGCCAACGTACCATCGCCATATTTACGGAGAACCAGGAGAAGATACCAGACGGAGCAGATGCGTAGCAATGAAGAAAACGCCAGCTTCTACTGCGGAAGCAGGGCCAATACATGGAAAACGTTAAGTAATTTATTACGTTACACCGATTATGGTGATGTTATTGTAAAATAAGGAAAGAATGAGTTTCTTAAATCCGTTTTTTTTAGGTCTTCCTGGAAACGTAATGGGATTCTTTTTTTCTTTGCTTCTTCAAATAAATAATTGTATGCATTCCATTTCCGTGCCATCTCCAAAACTGGCATACTTTCCGTTAGCATACCTGCCTCTCGCCTACTGTCGACCAAAACATTATGTGCACTCCAAGGGTTCCTATATACTTAACGAAAGAACTACAGGAAATGTAATCGTATCAATATTTTGGCCGTTACATTCTACGTCAATTCATTTACAATTCTTTTTCTGAAAAGCCTTCACATCAAATTTAAATGCAACACAAACAAGAATGTTTTAAGCGTTTTCTACAACTTAAAGTATTTTATTTTTAAAAGGAAACGATACTGCAATTAAATGTTATCATAAGCGTTGGCTCCGAGTGGTCGAACAAATGCTATTTCAATATCGTTGCAATCGTTACTTGTTAACACCCTTCACACTCGAGTGCGCATAATATTTTGGTCGAAAGTAGATTTCGACTGCGGCATTCCTCGAGAGTTACTAGCACGCACCGTCCATGTGAATTATCGCCTTACTTTTCCTCCCAAGAATTAAAAGAAAAGCATATTAATAAATTGCAAGGCGTTCAAAGCGAATTTTAAACGCATAGCAACATCATCTGCCCCGCTATTGTTTCGAGGTAAGGGATCCAGTATGGCTTTGGTTTCGCCAACTCATGTTTCGTTCGGCCGCATGTCCTGCCGAGGTAGCCAGTCGAATAAATGGGACGATTTTTTTTGTCAGTTGCTCAACTCCGAATTCCTACACCACATGATCCGGAAATAATCCTTTCATGAACTAACTTTTGGTCTTAGGAGCGAAGACAGAAAACGTACATGGAGGCAAAGCAAATGATTGGAAACCGTTAGCCGAATTGGGATGGGAATCGCTGTCACAACGCAGGCTGAATTATAATCTTCTAGGAAAATTTAAGGAGGGAAATTTCATTACTGACGTTAATCATATACTGCCGGCTCCGACTTATTACGGTAGGCTCGATAATTCTAATGAAAATGGACAGATTTAAAATGTAATTTTTTCCGCTTACGATTCCAGAGCAGAACGTTAAACATCGCGTAAATCGGTGGTAATTATGGAGGTCAGAGTAGGTCCATAGTATTTTTTTTTAATTACCTGCATGTTCAAATCAACGTGTGACTCACGTCCTTGTTTTGTAGTGTTCATTTTAGTTTGTTGCGTCATTGTTCCTGGTGTCTATGCACCCCCTGCCACACACCCCCGAGGTGGCTTGCTGTAAGAGTTGCATTCACGTCTGCGTCGCACATTTGACAACGTGTACTTAATGTTACTATCATGGAAAGAATGATTTCATGATCACTGGTCATGAACTCAGTGTCATCAGAGCACAATGGAATGTCTCCAGCGCGGTTCCTCCTCACTCGAAACGCTGACCTCGCGCTTATCTCCCCTTTGAGATCCTCGCCTCATTTCCAAGAAACCGCGTTGCCACGTTTCCAGGAGACCGCGTTGCCACGTATCCCGCCTGCTTCTCCATAACTCCGACCGCCGTCCATCGTCTTTAAAGGAAGGACTTGCTCGCCGGTTTAAGCAATTAATTAAGTGACACCAATTACGGAGATGTTATTGTAAAATAAGGAAAGAATGAGTTTCTTCATAGACAACAGAGTACATTCTCGATGGATTATACAATCGATGTCTTTTGACATTAATGCGTCTGTTGGTTGAATAACTCAATAAGGAGAATTCAATGACTCCCCGAATTATATTTGCAATGGATGTCGTTCGGCATTGAAACGCATTTTCAATAATCTCACACGATAGTAGAACATGGGCATAACACCGTGGAGTTTTTCTACAACTCACCAATTCCCGAAAAGAAAGTAGACGCGTATCGTTTCAACTTATTTTTCAATGTCGCACGACGCAAAAAAAATATATTTCGGAATCTCCGACACAATTACGTCTCCCTGAAAACCTACTGGGTTTCTTTTCCTTTTTATCTTCAAATTCTACGTTAATTAATTTAAAGAATTGTTTCTCAAAAGCCTTCAGATTATTTAACCCAAATTTTCGTTCGGCTCCGTGTGGTCGAAAAAATGGTATTTCCATATCGTTGCAATCCGTAGATATCCTAATGTTGCGATGTAAAGAACGTAATTTAATGAACGATGTATTATAACGTCAGGATATGTATGGATTGCGACGCAATTAAAATAGCATTTGTTTGAAAATACAGAGTCGAGAAAAACGTTTCCGATGTAAACGTCAATTCTTGGTCTGATAAAATTCCGAAAGGTTATAGGTAACGCTGTTGAAATTTGTATAACAAAGTTTGAAGGGTTAAGCATTGTCGCATAGCATTTAAGAAAAAAACAGCTTTTACCGCGGAAGCAGGGCCAATACATGGGAAACGTTAAGTAATTCATTAAGTACATGTAGTGTCACTAATAACGGTGATTTTATTATAAAATAAGGAAAGGATCATACAATCAACGTCTTTTGACATTAGTGCGTCTGTTGATTGAATATCACACGATAGTAGAACATGGGCATAACAGTTTCTTTCCTGGGCTACAGCTCACCAAATATAGTACATTAAAAAATAGTAGATGAAAGCAACTGCGAAACGTTGTGAGAATTTGTAAAAAAGTCCTGCACGCATTGCCTCAAGTCCTGCGCATTGCATCCGGGAACGCACATGTCGGCACTGAAACATAATCCCTAGTGTCTTCGGCAGTCGGGAAAGTGAAACCGTAACGAGGACCACAATCCGATTTTTTTTTTTGGCCACGAACTCAATGTCATCAGAGCACAATCGAGGATTTCAGAGGACATCGGATCCTACTCAGAACCAACGCTGACCTTGTGCTATCCCCTTTAGAGGCGGGAAATCATCGCCTTGCCGCCGGACGATGGTGCCATCGGCGGCAGCCCGGGAAGTAATATCAAAGGAAGGCGGCAAGCATTGTTGCGGAGCAATGAAGAAAACGGCAGCTTCTACAGCGGAAGCAGAGCCAATACATGGGAAACGTGGTCCCCGGTTTAAGTAATTAGTGACACTAAGACAACAGAGTACATAGATGTCTTATGACATTGAATTACTCAGTAAGGAAAAGTTAATAACCCCCGAATAACGTTTGCAATGGATGTCTTTCGGCATTGAAACGCATTTTCTTCAATCACACATACGATAAGCGTGGAGTTTTTGCTGGGCTACAAGTCAGCAATTGTCGAGAAGTGCGTATCATTTAAACTTGTTATTAACGGCCGCAATGTATTTCGGAATCGCTTTGTAACTATAATGAAATGAAAGATGATAGGAAATAAAAAAAAAAGGAAATAATTGATGAAAGAGATGCAGACGTGAACCTCTGTGAGAATTTGTACAAAAAGTGTGCACACGTGCACGCATAGCCTCAAGTCCAGCGCATTGCATCCGGGATGTCTGTGGACATGTCGGAACAGGAACGGAATCCGTAGACTCATCGGCAGCGGTGATAGTGTATAGGGGAGGTGGACAGAAAAGCGCGCGCCGAAGGCGCGCGCGATTTTTTGGGTTTTTTTTTTGTCACGTGGGATGCATTCCATTTCCGTGCCATCTCCAAAACTGGCATATTTTACGTTAGCATTCCTGGCTCTCGGTTTCCTTCAAAGGGTGCCTATATACGTACCGAAATAACCACAGAAAATGTAATCGTATCAATATTTTGGTCGTTAAATTCCACGTCAATGAATTTAAAAATTTGGTTCTCAAAAGCCTTCAGATTACTCAACCCAAATTTTAATGCAAAACAAACAAGAATGTTTTAAGCGTTTTCTGTAACATTAAGTATTTCATCTATAACAGAGACGACAATACTGTAATCATTTCTATCATAAGCGTTTCTCCCTGCTCTGTGTGGTCGAACAAATGCTATTTCATTATCGTCGCAATCGTTAGATATCCAAATGTTATGATACAGTCGTAAAGAACGTAATTTACTGGACTAATTTGATCAAATTACGCTTTTAACAACCATGTATTATAACATCAGGATATCTAAGGATTGTAACGCAGTTAAAATGAGCCGAGAAGTACGTTTCTGATGAAAATGATTGCACAATCAATTCTCGGGCTGATAAAATTCCGAAAGTTATAGGAAAAGCATAAATATTCTTCTTCATATATTTCGTTGAAATGCGGATAAAATAGTTTGAAGGGTTTTTGAGAAATAACCTTGTAAGCACGGCGTGTTAGTTGAGCAAAGTCACTTTTTCCATTCAAGTTTTAATTAGAAATGCCAACGTACAATGAAGAAAATTAAAGTGCACAAAAAAAACGTGGAATTGAAGGAGAAAAATATAATATCATTACATTTTCTGCAGTTACAGTTACTTGTTAACACCCTTCAGACTCGAGTGCGCATAATATTTTGGTCGAAAGTAGATTTCGACTGCGGCATTCCTCGAGCGTAACTATCACGCACCGTCCACGTGAATTATCGCCTTACTTTTCCTCCCAAAAACACACAACAAGAATTGACCGCTATGCGTTATTAGAAGGACTTGGCTGTATTCGCGCTTTCAGATGCCCCTTTTTATTGTTTGCTACGGAATTTTTTTATTCGGGGAACTTGAAAGAAAGCTTCAACAGTTATGGCCCTCAATCAACAAAAAAATGAAAGAAACGATTTTTACGACGAGTATAAAACCCATGATTGAGATCGTTTATTATGATCGAACTAGGTATTAGGACCCACGTTAGGCAGGAAACGTGCCCGATGTCAACGGAGACGAATATTTCACAAAATATTTCACACAGTGGCTTATGGATCACATCAACATTGATTTTTACTGCGTCTGGCAGTGGGACGATTTCTTAGCTACAAGCATATCAGTACGTTGTCTCCGTTGTAACGATAGGCTTTCGTGTCCCGTTAGCGGTGCAGTACGGAAATTATCCTTTCCTGCAATCCTAGCATTTTCTTATGCAATTGGAAGTGGAACTGTTATCAAATGGCGTACCATTTCACGACAGCGGCCGACGGAATGTAATGACCATTTCGATGTCTGACGAGTTCACAACGTGGTCGAGTGGGAGTCGGCAAAGCATACATCAGTTTCTATCAAGTGGAACAACGATGCTCGCTATCCAGAATAAGAAAAAAAATGTTTCGAGCTTCCGGAATAGCTTCGGTCTCGGAAAATATACCCATCTCCAGTAATGACGTGTCCGTACCGCGGCGCGCTTAAAAATTAGCATTCTCAAAGGAACTCTGGATTCGCGACCAACTCGTCGAAAGGCGCGGTCTCGCGGACCGCGGTTCGAGCACCGGCCGTCCACCCAGTCCTCCCGCACCCTCAACCCGAAAAACAAAGGGCAATGCCGAAATCGCACGCACCCGCCGGCCGTCCGAAGGGCGCCTCTCCTCGGGGGCACTCCCAGCGGCCGAGACGCGACCCACCGACTAGCAGCCCTGCAGGGACGCAGGCGAAGGATGACGCCGTCCGACGGCCCCGCCAAAACGGCGCCACGCCGCGCCCGGGAGCGCCCGCGAGCCGTTATTTCCGGACTCCGCAGCCGCGCGGGACACATGCCGTATTTACACCGCGCGCCACGGACCACGCGCTGCACCCACGGAGCGGGGCGCGACGTCGGCGGACGACCGCAACCCCCACCACTCCCGCGGTGCAAGGCGCACCACGGGGTCGCCGCCCACACCCACCAAAAGGCGATCGCCCGTCGGAGAGTCGAGTACAAACACTCCGAGAACCGCGCCGACGCTGCGCCGACGAGAGAAGCATTTGCTCCGAAATGGTACGACAGTAATGTAAGTCCTAAGTGACAAAAATCCGAACCAACGATTTTCCTTTCGTGTCTCACGCAGGAACTATGGCAGACGCAGCATCCGGAGCAGCAGCCGCCGCACCACCGGCAACCCAGCCGTCCGGCACCGTGGCCGTCAAGCCCCTGCCTTCCTCGGGAGCCTCCGCGGCTTCCAAGAAGGCGAGCAAGGGCGGCGCCGCCAAGAAGGCGCGCGCAAAGCCCTCGCATCCACCAACGTCTGAGATGGTGAACAACGCCGTCAAGAGCCTCAAGGAGCGCGGAGGATCCTCCCTGCAGGCCATCAAGAAGTACATCGCCGCCAGCTACAAGGTCGACGCCGAGAAGCTGTCGCCCTTCATCAAGAAGTACCTGAAGGCGGCCGTCACCGCCGGAACCCTGGTGCAGACCAAGGGCAAGGGGGCCTCCGGCTCCTTCAAGCTCTCCTCCACCACGCTCAAGGAGAAGGCCGCTCCCTCGGGAGTCGCCGCCAAGGTGAAGAAGGCCGGCGCCGCCAAGAAGACCGGGGTGAAGAAACCAAAGGCAGGAGTCAAGAAGACGACCGACAAGGCGGCCACCAAGCGGGCGGCGCCCAAGGAGCGCTCCAAGTCCGCGCCACCGGCGAAGAAAGCCAAGAAGGCCGCCGACAAGCCCAAGAAGGCCGCAGCCAAGCCCAAAGCCGCCGCCGCTTCTTCCGGTGCCGCAGCCAAAGCCGCCAAGTCACCGTCCAAGGCGAAGAAGGCGCCCACGAAGCCGAAGGCGCCCAAGCCCAAGAAGACTCCCACCAAGGCGAAGCCCGCGGCCAAGAAGCCGGCGGCACAGAAGAAGAAGTGAACGCATTCGCACTCGTCGCTGCGTTCAACTACGGCCCTTTTTAGGGCCATCAATATGTCTCAGATTTGTGTTTTACTATGTCGAGAAAATGTCAAAAAAAAAAAAAAAAAAAGTCCCGAAAATCGCCTCTCTAAAAAATATGCCCATAACATGACGATGCTTGGAAATCACGAGGCAATGGATCATGTGCGAGGCGTAACATGTACATTGTCGTGCAGGGAGATGATTTAGGCGGTCTCCTGGAGACACATTGTATCAGGGCAACGATTTATTGTTGAAATTGTCGTCTCCTGGAAACACATTGTATCGTGGCAACGATTTATTGTTAGAATTGTCGTCTCCTGGAGACACATTGTAACATGGCAACGCATAACTGTTTACATTGTCGTCTCCTGGAGACGCAGAGCATGGCAACGCATTACTGCTTACATTGTCGCATCCTGGAAACACATTGTATCACGGCAACGCACACATCCATGTACATTGTCGTGTGGCTCACCGTCGTGTCATAGCAGGGCATCATTTGCGTCATCGTATCACAGTGTAGTGAGCACGTGGCCACTAACTGAATGAAATGGCGCGCAAAATGTAACGGAAACATTGTCGTGAGATTCACTCCGACGTCACACCAAGAATTTTTCTTGATCGAGCCGTGAAAGTACTCAATTCTTTCGTCATCTCTCTTTCCTAACGTTTTGGCAATTGTATTGTTAAATCATGGACAATGGATTGGTCCTGAAAAGGACCTTTGTTTATGAGCGTAACTACGCAACGCCTAAGCACGCTCTCCACGGATACGACGTGCCAATTGGATGTCCTTTGGCATGATGGTGACGCGCTTGGCGTGGATGGCGCAGAGGTTGGTATCCTCGAAGAGACCGACGAGGTAAGCCTCTGAGGCCTCCTGGAGCGCCATAACGGCAGAGCTCTGGAAGCGGAGATCGGTCTTGAAGTCCTGAGCGATCTCACGGACGAGACGCTGGAAGGGCAGCTTGCGGATCAGGAGCTCCGTGCTCTTCTGGTATCTCCTGATCTCTCGGAGGGCCACGGTACCAGGGCGATACCTATGTGGCTTCTTCACACCTCCGGTGGCCGGCGCGCTCTTGCGAGCGGCCTTGGTGGCCAGCTGCTTCCTTGGAGCCTTGCCTCCGGTGGACTTGCGGGCGGTCTGCTTGGTACGTGCCATCGTTGCTGGAACGGAAATCGGTTAGCCAAATTCTGGGTCCGCTATTTATGTCCTCCTGTGCGCGCCGTTATAAATTCCTGGCTCCCGATTGGGCGAAAATTCAAACTGCCTCCAACCTTCCTGCCTCCTGATTGGCTGAGAACGTCTCTCTTGGACCTCTCCGCTCGGAACCTTATAAAAGGAGGCGATTCTGATTTCATCCCGAGCAGCAGCCAGCAGCAGCAGCCAGCAGCAGCCGTCGAGGATCCTTCGGTCACCAAGGACCAGCTTGCCATCCGCGGATAGCAAGAAGACAAGCCCGTCGAGACAGCGTCACCAGCCGGTGACGCCGCGACTCCGGGCCAACCACCGGCGACCAATAGGAGACCTCCGTTAAGGCAGCCAATCAGGAAGCACCTGCCCAGGAGCTCGCCTATATAAGGCGGCGTTTTTCGCCAACTCGTCGCTCTTCGGAGCCAGCCCTTCACAGGGCTACTACTGAGCGAGTTTCCCTTCTAGGCCAGCCGGTGAGATATCCGCAAGACCGTGCCACCTTGGTGGAAGCGTAATCTTGCGGATACACCTCCCGGGCTGTAGGGGCCGCCCCGCCCGGGGAAAAACGGCTTGAGGCGTCGGAGGAAGCGTCCAATCCAGGCAGCCAATCAGGAGCCTCCAGCCGGAAGACCACGTGCTCGCCGCCTATATAAGGCGGCGCTTTTCGCCACCTCGGTGCTCTTCGGAGCCAGCCCTTTAAAGGGCTTCTACTTAGCGAGTCTTTCTTACAGGCCAGCCGGTGAGATATCCGCAAGACCGTGCCACCTTGGTGGAAGCGTAATCTTGCGGATACACCTCCCGGGCTGCAGCGGCCGCCCCGCCCGGGGAATAACGGCCGGAGGCGTACCTGCCCGCCGCCAGCACCGCCGCCTCTACGGACCCGGAACTCGAAGGCCTTTTTTAGGACCCTCAAGGATTTTTCTTCCAGGCCGGCCGTAAGAACGCACGTGGGGACCCCACCAGTGGTAATCCCCCTTGCGCACCTTGCGTGCCGTAGAGACCGCCCCATCCGGGGAGCAACGGTCTAGGATTCAGTGAGAAGGGACTTGTCCTTCACCCGGCGGCCGGTACACCAAACCCCTCCTGTCGCCCCCGACGCACTCGTTGGCCTGACAGGAGGCCCCAGTAACCTCTGCATTGCACGCCAACGCACTCGTTGGCAGCAGAGATCCTCCCCACACAAACATACGGGGCCGGGCTAACTGAGTCCCCGGTTCTCACCCGTTCCACTTCGTGGCGGCTTCCCGGTCATCTGCGGATGGCCGGTCGAATAGGTACACTTGGGTAGGGGGGCCCAACACAGTGTCTCTCGCCTAACGAGGGTACACTCTTTCCGTCCCGGGGAAATAGGCGGCGAGTAGATATTAGAGTCTACTCGCCAACCAGTTGCTGTGGCATAAGAGTCACAGTAACTAGGTAAGAGACCTCTATCACTTAGGGCGCTTCTCGCCAACTTTCTCAGTTATAGTTTGGTTCTTGTCTTAGTATTTAGGGCGCTTCACGCATTTCAGTGTATTTTCTCACTCTAGTTTTACTCTGTGGCTAGTCGAACCGAGCTTGCTCGCGATCCTAGCCACACCTAGTTTATTTTAAATTGGGCGCTTCACGCATCTCAGTGTATTTCTCATTGATAATTTTACTCTGTGGCTAGTCGAACCGAGCTTGCTCGCGATCCTAGCCACACCTAGTTTATCTAAATTTTGTCTTAGTACTTAGGGCGCTTCACGCATTCCAGTGTATTTTCTCATTTATAGTTTTACTCTGTGGCTAGTCGAACCGAGCTTGCTCGCGATCCTAGCCACACCTAGTTTTTAAATTGGTCTTAGTACTTAGAGCGCCTCACGCATTCCAGTGTATTTTCTCATTTATAATTTTACTCTGTGGCTAGTCGAACCGAGCTTGCTCGCGATCCTAGCCACACCTAGTTTATTTAATTTTTGTCTTAGAACTTAGGGCGCTTCACGCATTCCAGTGTATTTTCTCATTTATAGTTTTACTCTGTGGCTAGTCGAACCGAGCTTGCTCGCGATCCTAGCCACACCTAGTTTATTTAATTTTTGTCTTAGAACCTAGGGCGCTTCACGCATTCCAGTGTATTTTCTCATTTATAGTTTTACTCTGTGGCTAGTCGAACCGAGCTTGCTCGCGATCCTAGCCACACCTAGTTCATTTTAAATTGGTCTTAGTACTTAGAGCGCCTCACGCATTCCAGTGTATTTTCTCATTTATAGTTTTACTCTGTGGCTAGTCGAACCGAGCTTGCTCGCGATCCTAGCCACACCTAGTTTATTTAATTTTTGTCTTAGAACTTAGGGCGCTCCACGCATTCCAGTGTATTTTCTCATTTATAGTTTTACTCTGTGGCTAGTCGAACCGAGCTTGCTCGCGATCCTAGCCACACCTAGTTCATTTTAAATTGGTCTTAGTACTTAGAGCGCCTCACGCATTCCAGTGTATTTCCTCATTTATAGTTTTACTCTGTGGCTAGTCGAACCGAGCTTGCTCGCGATCCTAGCCACACCTAGTTTATTTAATTTTTTTTTTTTGTCTTAGAACTTAGGGCGCTCCACGCATTCCAGTGTATTTTCTCATTTATAGTTTTACTCTGTGGCTAGTCGAACCGAGCTTGCTCGCGATCCTAGCCACACCTAGTTCATTTTAAATTGGTCTTAGTACTTAGAGCGCCTCACGCATTCCAGTGTATTTTCACATTTATAGTTACTCTGTGGCTAGTCGAACCACTAGACGGCGAGTAGATAGACTACCCACCATCCGGTTGCTGTGGCATAAGAGCCACAGTAACTAGGGAAGATTCCTTTAGTTTTTAGGGCGCTTCTCGCCAGCTCTCTCAGGTATAATCTGTTCTGGTCTTGGCATTCTGGGCGCTTCACGCATTTCAGTGTAATCTCCCTGTATCGTTTTACTCTGTGGCTAGTCGAACCGAGCTTGCTCGCGCTCCTAGCCACTCCTAGTATAATTTAATTTTGGGCGCTTCACGCATTTCAGTGTAATTCCTCATTTATAGATTTACTCTGTGGCTGGTCGAACCGAGCTTGCTCGTGATCCTAGCCACACCTAGTTTAGTTTAATTTGGGTCTTAGGGCGCTTCATTACCTTCTGTGTACTGAACCCTGTTCTCCCCCACCCACCCGAGTAACAATTTGTGCCCGTGACGGCGCCGTTTCGACGCCGCCACCCTGCCGAAAGTTTTGTCCGGCCGCCCTGTAAAGCCCCCTAAGGATCCTTGGGAATTGTCGCCGGACTGCTATTCCAATACCACCTTACCACCTATCCAAATTGCCGTGAAAGCGATCCGGGGAGCGTTAAGAGCACAGCGAGAAATCGCGTGCCGCAAAGCGGTACGGGCGCTCGACGCCATGTCCCACCCAGAGGGGCCCGTCCCCTCGGGTGGCGAAGGCGACGACGGCTCTTGGACGCTACGTTACGGCCGCAGGAGAGGCAAGAGGAGAGCCTCCCCCACATCCCTCTCCCCATTCACCCCTGCCTCACCTTCCCCATCCCCCACCCTCCCCCCACCTAGGATGACTCCCCCACCACCCCCGCAGGCCACCCCACCACCCACCACCCATCCAAACCCCTCCCCTCGCCCGCCCCCCTGTACACCCAAAACCACGCCCGTCCCCCCGGATTCCGGGCAGATCCTACACCCTTCAAACCCGTTCTCTCCACAATACCCGCAACACTCCACAAATCCTCCCGTACCAACCCCATCACCCAACCGTATCCCTGGATTGATGGATGAGATTTTGTCTGCCCCATTCCAAGGATTAACCGGATTCTCCCATACATCAACCTCACCCTTTTGCCCAGTACTGCCACTCCCTGCCTCTGCCCCCCGCCCAGCAACGCCCCGCGCCCCAGGCAACCTACTATATGCCAGGGCTGTCTCCCCCACCACCCCACTAACCGCCCCCAATACCATTCCCATCCAAGGCCGTCCCCTGATTCCCCCCGCCAGACCACAAGTCGCCCTCTCCCAGCAAGCCCCCAGGTACAGGCCTGGTACCAACTCCCGACCCACTACCCCAATTTCCCGCAACCCGCCAACCACCATCCACCCCCAGTCCAAGGTCTGGGCAACGATCTCCCGACTACCTAGGGGGGTCTCCCAGCGGAGTTTCTTCTCCGCTTGGAAGCAGGCATTTCCGCAGCAGGTCCAGGCCGATATCACGGTCTACCCCACGGAACGGCAGGCCCGCGTCCGTGTTGCCGCGGCCTTTGCTAGACACCTCCAGGTTGGAGGTAAGACGGCCCTCGACAACCTTTTGGGTGAGTCCTGCACTGTGCAGTTCGCAGAGCCAAGGCAGCACGCCGCGGGTCCCGCCGTCCGCCCCCCCCCTTCCCAGTCCTTCTCCTTCGTCGTTAAAGGGGTCGACAGGGCCACACACCCCGAGGAGATCGAGTTGGCCCTCACGGACGCAGGTGTCCGGGTCCACCGCATCTGGAGAATCAATGCCAAGAGGGACGGACGGCCCACCACAGTGATGAGGGTCATCACCTACCACGTCGGCTCCGCGCAACGCGTCCTCACCGACGGCCTCCGTCTCTACGGAAAGACCCACCGCTGCGAGACCTCCCACCCCCCCCCTCCTCAACCCAGGCGCTGCGAGAGGTGTCAGCGTTACGGCCACAGCGTTGGGGGGTGCGAGGCCTCTGTGCGCTGCGCCCGATGCGGGGGTACCCACCGCTCGAGTGCTTGCGAGGCGGAGGTCCTCCGCTGCGCCAACTGTGGCGGACCACACCACTCCGGCGACCTTTCCTGCCCCCAACGCCCACCCCGCCCGGCTAACCTGGCCCAAACTGCTCCCATCTATGCGGACCCTTCTGTATTGCAGGCGGTCCAGTTGGAGCCAGAGGAGGCAAAGGAACCGGTGAGCAAAGGTGACCTGGTCCGCCTGCTCACCATCATCTTCGCTAGCGCCACGCCCAACTACAGGGATACCATGGGAGACATCATCTCCAGAGCGGCAGAGGCGGTGCTGGGAGTAAGGGTCATGGCCCTGTACTCCCAGAGGACCGTGTTCCCATGCGTCGTGAGCCGCCATGGATAAGTATCCAAGGATGTCTTTCATAAATATACGTGGTGCTGTGGGCCAAAAAAGGCCCCTTATAACTGAGCACATCAGGGCGCAGAACGTAGCCATAATGGGGTTCGTGGAAACGTATCTGCGCCCCCACTCAAAATTCAATATCTCTAATTTTCAGGAGCTCGCAGTACCACGTAAAGCCATGAGGTCAGGAGGAACGTCACTACTCATCCGCAAGGACATCCCGGTCACACAAATAACAATTCCGGATGACCAAATTGACCAGGACGCGGAAGTTGTCGCCGCCGAAGTCATCCTCAAACGCAGACATATCCTCATAGTCACTCTCTACTCCCGGCCCACGGCTCCGGCACCCATAAAACTGCTCTCATTCATACTGTCACTACGCATTCCATTCATAATACTCGGCGACTTCAACGCTAGGCACACCGCATTCAGGGACAAAGTCGACACCCCAAAGGGTAGGGCCCTCAACCAATTCCTGTTACAACACCACTTATTTCGGCCGGACATACCAACACCCACCTTCATCGGTAGAGGCCTCTCCTATCCTGACATGACCCTCATCTGCCCATCCCTCGCAGCCTCGGTCGGGGACGTCACGGTGGACGACTGCATCACCTCCGACCACCTTCCGTTCTCCTTCCCCTTCAGCCTTCTCCGCGACAACACCCCTCTCACCATCATTAGACCAAATTACAGGGCCGCAGACTGGGAAAAGTTTGACGAATGCATCAAACATCAGACCTCACACCTACAGACACCTACAAATACAGACGAAATAGACTGCTCACTACTGACCCTGGAATCAGCGTTCCGGACGGCTGCCAAGGATATCCCCACTAAGAAAATCACCCCGTCACGTCCCCCTCTCCCAGCCCACATTGTCACACTAATCAAGCAGAAAAGACGGATATACCGACAGCTGCGCAGGTGCATGGATCCAAACCTCGCAGCTGAACTAAAAACAGAATGGAACCGGTGCGGGGCAATCATCAGACGGAAAACGATCGAGCACCGGGAAGAACAATGGGCAAAGACATGCGCAAACCTAGATTACAGAGAGGGAGGGAAGTTTTGGAGCAAATTTAAAACCCTGACGGGGCAGAAGTCGTCCGCCACCCCCAACCTCCTAGGCGCCAACCAAACACTAATCTCCACACCACAGGGGAAGGCCGAAGAATTCCGGAGAGTCCTCGCCGACATATACACACCACTCCAGGATGACCACTTCGACGACAGGATGCGAGCCAACTGCGAAGACACCCTCAGAAACCTTCCCTTCCCTCTAGAACCCTTACAGTCCGTGGCAGAAGATGAAGAACTGGAAGCACCACTCCAACCCATCACGGACGAGGAGCTGCATTCGGCCATGCCCTTTAAAAGGAAAGCACCGGGCAACGACGGCATCACATCACTATACATACAGAAGGCCCCGAGTTGCACGGCAATTTTCCTGTCCATATTCAACGCCCTACTTAGACTGGGATACTACCCGAACGCATGGAAGCAAATGACGATGGTGATGATCCCAAAACCCAGGAAGGATAACAGGGATCCAAGGAATTACCGCCCGATAAGCCTGACCAGCACGGTAGGGAAGTGGTTCGAGAGAGTGCTGGTCAGGAGACTCAGCGAACTATGTGAAGAGAACGGTGCGTTGCCCCAGCACCAATATGGCTTCCGCAACAAAAGAAGCGCTCTGGATCCACTTACATTGCTAACAACAACCGCAGCGGAAGCCATAAACCAGAGGTACGTGACAGCGGCCCTATCCCTGGACATAGAACGCGCTTTCGACAACGTTTGGCATGACGGTCTGATCTGGAAGCTAACCGAAATTCCTGGTATTCCACCAAACCTATTAAGGATCATCAATTGCTTCCTACGGGGAAGAGAAGCCAGAGTGAGAGTGGGCGCACATCTCTCCACCCCGTTCCGCCTCTCGGCGGGGGTTCCACAGGGGACCGTAATCTCACCACTTCTCTTCTCCCTGTACTGCTGGGACATGCCAACCGCAGATACACACACGGGCCCAGTTACATTGGCACAATACGCCGATGATACAGCCATATGGAGCAAGGCACAAACTATGAACACCGCAATAGGCAGACTGCAGAGAATGACCATCAAACTGGAGGACTGGTTTCGCATATGGAGAATGCGGCCGAATGCAGGAAAGTCACAACTGATAATATTTGGCAAAAACCATGCCACGGACTGGTCCCAACCCACCATCTCCCTCTGGAACCAGTACATCCGCCCATCCAATACAATCACATACTTAGGGGTAGACATAGACAGGAACCTTTCCTACAGACAGCATGTAAACAGGGTCAGGGCCCAATGCAGCAGGCGCTGCAACCTGGTAAAAGCGGTCCATGCGAAAGGCCACGGAGTCTCGGCGCGGGGAGGGCTGCTTCTATACCAAGCCTACGTAAGGCCGGTCATGGAGTATGCCGCCCTGGCTGTTCTCCCGACACAGGCCGCCCTGAACACCTTCGCCTCGCTGGAACGCAGGATGCTGCGGCTGCTCTTTGGGCTCGGCCCCAACCACCCTAGCAGCGAAATACATGCTATGACTAACACAGAACCTCTACTCCACAGGTTATGCCGCCTACGCTGCCGGGCCGGAGAGCGAATCAACAATGCCATGCCTCAACTGATGACCACAATCCTGCAAACAACGAACATCCTACTGTCTAAGAAGCCCAAATGGAAACGCTACTCCGCAGCCAGAATCATCAGCCGCCAGCTCAACGACTACTATCCGGACAGCAACCTGCCTCCTCACGTCACACGACGACACATCCCCACTCCGTCCCATCTGAAACCGGTTCCAGGATTTCCACTATTTCCATCCAAAAAACGAAAGAAGAGAGGAAGAACTGAAGACCAAGCAACAATTTCCCCAGTGACTCAAACCAGTGCCCAGAGTGATATATATAGTGCCAGTGATCCATCTGCATTCCCCGTGTCTGTGCCGCGCAGCTGCGCGGACGTCCCCATTACCTAACCCAGTATCAAAGACTTCTGTGATATAATATCTATATTCATATATTCATATTCATATACAATGCCTATACTGTACATATTTTATATTACCTTCCTTCCCTATCCTTTGTTATATCTCAATAGTTTATCCATTGTTACCCCCCTATTATTGTCCCCTTCTCTGTACTGACCCCTTCTTCCTTCCCTGTCAATTGTTAAGTTTTCGGTGGTCCCACGAAGGTTTTGCGGGTTTCCCTTCGTGCGCGGGCAAATGCCGGGCCAATACCGCTCCCGTTGAAAAGAGACTGTCTGCAAGGTGCACATATACGCATAGATTATACACTGACTTTTTCAGAGCCCTGAAGGGGAGAAATCCCAAGCGGGGCCGTGACCATTGTTGTTTTATTGTTTTTATACCTGTTGTTACGTTTTTGTTAAGTTTTGTAAATGTTTATTATTGGTCACAAATAAAGACACCTTTTGAATTGAATTGAATTGAATTTCATCCCACAGCGACTTCAACGAAGCAGCACCAAGATGACCGGACGTGGCAAGGGAGGAAAAGGCCTGGGAAAGGGAGGCGCCAAGCGTCATCGCAAGGTTCTCCGCGATAACATCCAGGGAATCACCAAGCCGGCCATCCGCCGTCTGGCCCGCAGAGGAGGAGTGAAACGTATATCCGGACTCATCTACGAGGAGACCCGCGGAGTGCTCAAGGTGTTCCTCGAGAACGTCATCCGCGACGCCGTCACCTACACCGAACACGCCAAGAGGAAGACCGTCACCGCCATGGACGTGGTCTACGCTCTGAAGAGGCAGGGCCGCACCCTCTACGGGTTCGGCGGTTAGACGATCGACGCCTCCGACCACAATCGACACCTCGTGGTCACGAAAAAAGGTCCTTCTCAGGACCAAAATATTGTCCAATGATTTAACTAACAATTGCCAATCACTGCTACGTTCATTAAAAAAAATTATAAAAAAAAATATTTGCGAAAGGAGCCCTGTGAATGACTGATCGATTACCAAATCGCGCTCAGCTTCCACAAAGCAGCGTGTTTCCATGGTTACCCATTGTGGCGTCATACATAGTATTGTTGTGCCGACAATGCACAACAATCATTACTCTCCTGCCATTGGATTAAAATGCTTATTGTTATCCAATTGTCGTTGTTCACAGCAATGAGCGCCCATCGTCGTTGTCATGGTGGAGCGCTTCAATGTATTTCGACATATTCTCGTACGATCGTCCACACACAGCACGTACAACGTGAAATCCGGTTAATACTAAGTTTCGACTCCTTGTTATTTCTCTAGTTACCATCATTTTCATCAACGTCCTTCATCTCAGACGTAATCGGAGTGTTTTCGCCAATTTCGTTTGTCATTTATTCCATATTTTATTTTTAGTCCTTCAAGCCGTTCGGCTAGTGGATATTTTGCAATGTACGTCATAATTTTATTTTCCTCTTCCAGGCATTAAGAAAAAAAATTTTTTTTTTTACTTTCTTGCGAGGCATATTTTTCTCCTAGTATTTCTCGTGCTCTACTCTCATGAGGTACACTCTTTGTTATCGTTCTGGTCCTTAAAAGGACCTTTTACTCAACAAAGCTGGTGGCTTATGCCTTCTTCTCGGTTTTCTTGGGCAGGAGGACAGCCTGGATGTTAGGCAGGACACCTCCCTGGGCGATGGTGACGCCGGAAAGGAGCTTGTTCAACTCCTCGTCGTTGCGGATGGCAAGCTGCAAGTGACGGGGAATGATCCTCGTCTTCTTGTTGTCCCTGGCGGCATTGCCTGCCAACTCGAGGACCTCAGCGGCCAAGTACTCCATGACGGCGGCCAGGTAGACGGGTGCGCCGGCACCGACGCGCTCGGCGTAGTTGCCCTTGCGCAGCAGACGGTGGATACGCCCCACGGGAAACTGAAGACCGGCTCTGCTGGATCGGGACTTGGACTTTCCCTTCACCTTTCCTCCCTTTCCGCGTCCGGACATGATGATTCAGGTGCTCGACGTCGACGGTGAACAGTACAGCGTCTCCGCTAAGTTTGGTGAAGGGCGGCGGCGTGTCCTCTTTATATAAGGTCCGGGGCCCCATAGACCCATATTATTGGAGCGACGCCATTGGTCCGATCGCCCGGCGCCGCCGTGAGGGCACCCTACCCCTTTATAACAGTGCAACTTCCCCGCCGAATTTTGTATCCGCAGATTGCAGAGACTCCTCGAGCATCATGCCACCCAAAACCAGCGGAAAGGCTGCCAAGAAGGCGGGCAAGGCGCAGAAGAACATCTCCAAGGGAGACAAGAAGAAGAAACGCAGGAGGAAGGAGAGCTATGCCATCTACATCTACAAGGTGCTGAAGCAGGTCCACCCCGACACCGGCATCTCCAGCAAGGCCATGAGCATCATGAACAGCTTCGTCAACGACATCTTCGAGAGAATCGCTGCCGAAGCATCGCGTCTCGCTCACTACAACAAGCGATCCACCATCACTTCCCGGGAGGTGCAGACGGCCGTCAGGCTCCTGCTCCCCGGTGAGTTGGCCAAGCACGCCGTCTCCGAGGGGACCAAAGCTGTCACCAAGTACACCAGCTCAAAGTAAATTCTTCCATCGAAGAATTCACTGCAAACAACGGCCTTTTTTAAGGCCCTAATCCTTTCACGATATGTTCTGCTGAGATTGAGTTCACTTACCATGCTTCCCTTTCATCCTTTGCGCGTATCTTCGCACTCCCGCATGCCAATTTTTCGACGACGAGGAGTCAAAAAATGATGCCCAAAGTCCTCCTTGCACGTCCTGTGTCACCGCTCAATTGTTTTCCGCCGTTAACACTCTCCGTGCGCGCGTACATGTCGCCATCGTTCAGAGAAACGCTCCGCGGCATGCGCTGCCCTGGCGGTTTCCATGGAAAAAAGGCGGGAAAGCGTCCCATAGTCCGTTGCTCCTGTTGCTAGGCGCTTCCCGTCCATAGCAACGCGCTCTTCGTCATAATTTGTGATTTTCCCGCCATTCCCGACCGTTAGGCACTGTTTCAAACGGTGTCGGCAATTACATCCCAGATGAAAGAGTTATCGTCATTGCTGAAGTGTGCGATTGCACATCGCGCACTATTGCGGCCTTTACGGAATGAAGTGAAAATAAAATTCCGTACAGATCAACTATGAAGCCAGAAAGACGTCCTCGTCGATAGATACTGATATTCCACCATACATCCTTCCTCGGACGGTTCGCGACATACAATGTCGCCGCCTGCCAAGAAACGGCGCGAAAAGAAACAATGTCAGTCGTAGCTGTTGCCACGCCGCGAAAAGAAACAAAGGAAGCCGTCACTGTCTCCACGCACTGCGGAAAGCTAAAAAGCATGGCCCTCTACGAGTGTTGAATGTCAATTCGCATACAATTACTTACAGAGTAAATTCTCATGCTGCATGCCGAGAGCACACAATCTTAATTCACTGAAAAGACGGATTGTTTCCCCGCGCGTTCATAGTTCAAACAGACAACAAGAAGGACAAAGTGTTCCAAGACATAAACCTCTCACAGTTTCCTTCGCGGTAAATTACGAACACACCTTGTATCAAATGCTTCCAGCTGCCATAAGAACTTTAAACATGTACATGACACGTTAAACACACCATAGTCAATTCGAGTTAACGCCACTTCACTCCTACTATCACGACGTGCTAAATACTGACTAATGTGTCGGCAATTACATCCCAGATGAATAATTTATCAGAGACGTGCACCGATGAAACTTGCGATTGCACTATTGCGGCCGAAAAGGAAGGAAATTGAAATAAAAATCAGTTAAAATCAACAATGGAGCCAGAAAGACGTCGACGAACGCGGAAAAAAAAAAAATTGCCAACGGCACCCGGTGTTCCCAGGCGGTCCCGTGGGCAGGTGGATTCCAACAAACCTCAACCAAATTATACGCGCCTACCATAAGCATCGGGTGATTTATGCAAAGGCGGAGGCTCGTCCTCGCCGTCCCAAACGTTCGACTTAGTCAATGTCCTGCATCTCCGCAATGCTGAACTACCTCACGGCAGATACAATATTTCCAGATGGTACGCCTGATACAGTGACTCTTATACGCTGCTTTAAAAATGTTATTATCGTAGAAGGAGATATGGAAACTCGGCTAGATAGGGCTGCGGAGCGAAGCGGAGCAGCCCTACCCAACCAAGCATACCGAAAAAAAAAAAAAAAATTGCCAACGGCACCCGGTGTTCCCAGGCGGTCACCCATCCAAGTACTATCCGGGCCCAACGCTGCTTAACTTCGGTGATCGGACGAGAACCGGTGTTTTCAACGTGGTGTGGACGTTGGCGAGAAAAGACACGCTCACATAAGCATAAATGTTACGATGCATGGATGCAGATCCACGAAGACAAGTGAATGGAGTACGTTAGCAATCAAATCTATCAGTTGATTTATCCATCTCCGCCTTCAACAGTTCAGTATTTAATTAATATATTTTCTTTCCCATTGCATTTAATTCATTGAATCGCTTCCCTTGCTTTTCCACTGCTATTTTGAACCTGATTCACGTTGGAAGCCAATCTTAAAATTCATCCCTAAATCGTTATTTCCCAATCAAGCTGTGAAATACTTCCATTAAATTAATTACTACCTGTTCGACAATAATTGTTGAACCTGATTCACGTTGAAAGCCATGCTTAAAGTTAAAATTCATTCTTAAAGTGTACATTTCTGCCGCCCTGTAAACACGGAACGCTAAAAATAAGGGCGAGAATGAATTCTCGAGTGACTTATTCAACGCATTCTACAGTTCTCTCCACCGAGATGACACGAAGCATAGCTGCTATTAACAGTGACGAGAAAAGAATGAGAGAACGCTATCATCCGCCTAACTTAACGATGGAATTGGGTACACACTGTCAATAGCTGCGTGAATATCCGTCACTCAAATTTTAACACGGCAGTGAAGGAATGAGACCAACTTTGTGGAATACAGAGCGGTTAAAACTGTAGTGCAACGAGGGCAGGACAAATTCCACCGGAACATGGTTCAGAAAGACATACGGGTGACTGCATATGCCGTACCTCGCGAGCGTGGTAGGAAATTAATTTTCGACTCGCGAAAAGAAGAACTTTATGCAAAGATAGCAGGGAAGTAGGAACATAACATGTTGCAAAGGGCAAACAATTACCTATTTCTTAGCAATGCCGATGGATGATGAGGATAATTGTTATACCGTTACAGGTTAACTGACCTTGCCGATGATTTGGTATTCGCAGCCCACTTTGACAATGTCACGCACACAAATCGCACTATTGTAAGGCCGAAAAGCAAGGAAATGAAGATAAAATTTCGTAAAAATCAAACATAGTCCTCTCTCCTCGCGGACGTCTTTCCGGCATTAATTCATTGCATCTTGCAATGCTTCATTCATGCAACCGACTGCACGGAGAATGAAATGTGAAAACTCACTTTCAAATGAAGATCACATGGGTGGACTGCTTCCATGGGACTCCGTAATTTCAGTCCGCCGGCTTCATTTCCGTGAGTACACAGCAGAGGTGAAGGAGGAACGACATTTCCGTTGCTATGCAGTAGTTACCAAGGAACGCTCGAGCATTGTCGCTTGCAAATTTCAGCCAGCAATTGGATAGGTAGTTGATGTTTTTTAACGGAATATCACGCTGTTCCCGGTCATGGCACAAGTAATCCATTCACGGAAAAATGAAAGGAAACTTATGAATGCCATCCATTGAGAAGTTCACGCATGCAATGGTAACTGATTTCCTAGGAAGGACGAAAGTCGTCCGATTATTTCATGGAAAGTGCGTCGTCCCCTATGCGAAAAGTAGAAGTAACGTCACGTTTCAGGGAAACAAGTTCATTTACAATTTCTTCTAAGAAATTACACATGTGTGTTGTACCAGTTCCACAGTAATTCTTTCATTTTTTACCGTGCCCAAATTTTGCATACCAACGTGAAGGTCATCGTACAGGTAAGACACACAACCATTATTAATTACAGTTAACGTGGTGGACGCGCTGTAAAGACGTCTGGTGTGTGGAATAACGAATGGCGTTTCAAAGTGCAAAGTTGAAGGCAATGGAAAGTTTATAAGATTAACGGAATGAAAATTTCTACGTGTAACAAATAAGCCAGGTCGACGATAATTTTTTTCGCATCGCATGCGAGAAGGTGGTCATCGAAAATTCCATGACAGTGGTTCTGAAAATGTGAGGACGATCCGTAGTAAACTATGCGGTCGTTCGTAAAATAAACGGCAATTACTACCGTTAATGAAGCTGCTCTCGTCCCTCATTGATAAAAATTCCTGGGCGTTTCCCTAACGCGTAGAGTGCCTTGATTTTTACGGAATGTACACGTACACCCGGTGAGTACCAGAAAAATGAAGAATCCCGAGATATCGTCTTCATCACGTCTT
The DNA here is from genome assembly GCA_933228895.1 of Platycnemis pennipes. NCBI lineage: Eukaryota > Metazoa > Arthropoda > Insecta > Odonata > Platycnemididae > Platycnemis > Platycnemis pennipes. The sequence goes on from CAKOGI010000047.1 coordinate 28,071, forward strand.
GAGAGGATTTAATTCACCTATGAATTTAAAATTGGGGGAAAGGGATAATTTTTGGTGCCTGGCATTGTTCTCCTGGTAAGTAAAATATGAAAGAATAGACGTGCGAGTTTCATTTCTGTTCGAAAATGAAAACAAATGTTACCTTTTGCAATCAATTTTCATTCCCTGGTCCGTAAACTGGGAAAATGTGATTTTTTGTTCGCTGTTCACGCCTTCCTCAGGCTGTTTACACTTTTGTTGCTAGGGACAATTTCCATTGTCATTCCGATATAGCTAATGCGTACTTCACTCACGCTTTACAACAATTGAATACGCTTATAACGCTTTCCACGTAGACACGACATTCAGTATTCTTATTTTGTACATTGGATGCATATAATTAATGATCACCAGTAATCCGTTGTGCGAAGTGTCATTTTTTCTACGTTAAGAAATATTTTCACATTGTTTCCTTACTGGGTCATCGTTGCCGTTAATGAAAAGAATGAAATGAAAGCATTACTGAAGATAGGAGACAGATGAGAACGAAGGGAATTATTACCGAGACAGTCTTATCATCCATCCCCTTCCACGCAGGGAATCATCCGTTCTCTCCCCCCCCCCCCCCCCCCCTCTCGCATCGCCTACGTTGTGTCACGATTTCTCGGCACGTTTTTGCCGCCTTTTCACCGCCGTCGTGTAACACGACACCGTCCCGGGAGCTGGCGCCGTCGGTGGGAAATGAAACTGAAATGACAATGTGCACATCGCTCTCTAAGGCAGGCTGGGAACGTGGAACTTCCACAATGTACGGGAAGCGTCAGAACAGAGGTTTTCGCTCGAAATAAGTAGTGCAAATGTTTTGCCTAGTCACACCTGAGACAATGTGTTCGTTCAATTTAATCGTACGCTGGGATTCACGAGAAATCAGCTACTTTTCCCGTATTCGTGCCTCACAAGAAGAAACAGCTCACTCTGAAGAAAAGCTTTGGAATTTCTGCGCGTAAAATTAAATGCATTTGACACAGAAGGACGAATTTCCACAGCAAAAAAAAACCGACTTTTTCTCACGGAAAAACGTGTCACTCAAAAGATATGCTAAAAACCGCCATTTCAGGAACTGATGACAACCCAGGGATATGTTTTTGACGACAGTAGCGAATGCTGGGCTCATGACGTGGATTTCCAAAAGTCCTCGCACCCAACTAAATGCTATTCACAGTAGATGCAGTTCCACTGCCAAAATCCGGAATCCACCAACAATGTAAGAGTTGCATTCACGTCTGCGTCGCACATTTGACAACGTGTGTATAGTGTTACTTTCATGGAAAGAATGATTTCATTACCACTGGTCGTGAACTCAATGTCATCAGAGCACAATCGAGGATTTCAGACGACAGGACAGGACAGCTGGGCATTTGATAATTCCCTGAGATTTCCAGGTTTTCCTGACATAAGTTTTATTTTTCGAGAGGAAATGTAGATTATTTTCTCGTCAACTGTAAGAGGACGTTGGGTATGTATTTTATTTTGTGTGAATGAAAGTAAGTATCATGGCTAATCTTGCATTTTGAGCAAAATAAACCAAATCCTGCACATTTGGAGGAAAATTAAAAAAAATCCAACATCGTACATTATTGTGCTGGCGCTCGGGAACAAGGTTACATGTTCGGTGAGAGTTCACCCCCTGCCACACACCTTAATGGTGGCTTGCAGGGTATTACGTAGATATAGATATTTTCATTGTCGAAACACCTAACTACAGGCAGTCCCCGAGTTACGTACGTCTCGGATTGCCCAAAAAATCCGTACTGACATAAGTGAAAAATTTATCTAAAGGGATGCCGTAGATTTACGAACGCGAGCACCAAAAAGTAAAATGTTCGTTTTAATACCTGCAGGCGGAGAAAATATCGAATAGCTGTCGAGGTTTCAACGAGGTACACAGAAGAAATTGGTAAATTTTTATCATCAATCTACCTGCAGTATTTTCGTTGCCACTAATTAATTTTCGTCGCAAAGTCGCGTAAAAAACATCTTATCTTCTACGCAACGGAACAATCTTCGTAACAGTTCATAGCGATATCGCATTTAAATTATTACGCTCACTCCATTACGATACGGCTTACTACGTAGTACGAAGCTACGTAAATACACTGGCCCCGATTGTCATCAATTTTTAAATTGCAGCCAAAAGACATGTTGATATAAAATAAGAAAAAGTTGGAACAGAAATTATGTTGCAGAAAAGACTTGGTTATTACCGTAATTGTTTATTTCAGGACTGACACTGAAAGCTGCTGTAATCAGCAAACACCTGGATTGAGATGCTATCATCATTACATGTCAACACGATATCCAAGGACGCCAGTTCTACGTAAAGAAAGTGAAATCAACGATCCACTTTCATAATTTACCTCCTAAATGTGCTTTCGCACATCCGTGGAATTCGGAGTTACAACATTACGCAACTTACGGCGAAATTATCGTTTACTTATGCAAATACATTAAATATAAAAATATGAGTTGTTGAATTTCGCAGGAAATAACTGAAGGAAATTGTCGGTAAATTTTCCTCACGTTTCTCCGCATCGATTGAAATCTCCGGAACACGGATTTAGTTTTGGAGAACGGACTTAATTTTCGGCTTACGTACATTTCGACTTACTAAGATCCATTTCCTGTTTATTAGCAGTCTTATCGAGGCTTGAACAACTACTTTGTTTCTGTCGCTGAAAGCCGTTGCGACGGGCGGAAAGCACTCGGGGTCTTCTGATAGTAATGACATGCCTACTAAGAACAAAGATTATATATTCACGGGACAGGACTATGCATCGTACACAGTGTATGGAGAAATCATTGCAATCTCGGTAACTGCAGAAATGCTAAATGCAACACGGGAAATTTCACTATGAAACTGCCAGAAATGGCAATTATTTCCGTCGCTTTTTTACATATTCACACCACCGAAAATTCCTGAGTCGAAGTCATATTTCCAATGAATACACAATTCCCTGAGATTTCCAGGTTTTCCAGAGTGCTGGACACCCTTCAACAGAAAATCAAGTGCGGTTCCTTGTCGCTCCTAACGCCGACCTTGTGCTATCCCCTTTAAAGGCGGGAAATCATCGCCTTGCCGCCGGCTTCTCTCTCACCCCATCCAAGGTCCGTAAATATCGGGTCGTGACACGCATTTGTCTAATGTAATCCGCCATTTTGATTCGACTTCGCAGCGGGAATTCGAATTTCCCATGCAAACAAACGTAGGTAATCGATGCAAAGAACCACGATTTGCTGTTTTACTACTGGAGACAGATCTATGAATTTTTTACTCTGCATAAAGGATATGAGGTCCCTTTGGAAGCAGTTCTCGCATCACACCCAGAGGTCGTGGGTTCGACTCCAAAAATCTTAGAAATCACACATCCACCGCGCGAACGTTCCATCGCCGTATTTACAAGGAACCACGATTTGCTGTTTTACTATTGGAGACAGATCTATGAATTTTTTACCCTGCATAAAGGATATGAGGTCCCTTTGGAAGCAGTTCTCGCATCACACCCAGAGGTCGTGGGTTCGACTCCAAAAATCTTAGAAATCACACGTCCACCGCGCCAACGTACCATCGCCATATTTACGGAGAACCAGGAGAAGATACCAGACGGAGCAGATGCGTAGCAATGAAGAAAACGCCAGCTTCTACTGCGGAAGCAGGGCCAATACATGGAAAACGTTAAGTAATTTATTACGTTACACCGATTATGGTGATGTTATTGTAAAATAAGGAAAGAATGAGTTTCTTAAATCCGTTTTTTTTAGGTCTTCCTGGAAACGTAATGGGATTCTTTTTTTCTTTGCTTCTTCAAATAAATAATTGTATGCATTCCATTTCCGTGCCATCTCCAAAACTGGCATACTTTCCGTTAGCATACCTGCCTCTCGCCTACTGTCGACCAAAACATTATGTGCACTCCAAGGGTTCCTATATACTTAACGAAAGAACTACAGGAAATGTAATCGTATCAATATTTTGGCCGTTACATTCTACGTCAATTCATTTACAATTCTTTTTCTGAAAAGCCTTCACATCAAATTTAAATGCAACACAAACAAGAATGTTTTAAGCGTTTTCTACAACTTAAAGTATTTTATTTTTAAAAGGAAACGATACTGCAATTAAATGTTATCATAAGCGTTGGCTCCGAGTGGTCGAACAAATGCTATTTCAATATCGTTGCAATCGTTACTTGTTAACACCCTTCACACTCGAGTGCGCATAATATTTTGGTCGAAAGTAGATTTCGACTGCGGCATTCCTCGAGAGTTACTAGCACGCACCGTCCATGTGAATTATCGCCTTACTTTTCCTCCCAAGAATTAAAAGAAAAGCATATTAATAAATTGCAAGGCGTTCAAAGCGAATTTTAAACGCATAGCAACATCATCTGCCCCGCTATTGTTTCGAGGTAAGGGATCCAGTATGGCTTTGGTTTCGCCAACTCATGTTTCGTTCGGCCGCATGTCCTGCCGAGGTAGCCAGTCGAATAAATGGGACGATTTTTTTTGTCAGTTGCTCAACTCCGAATTCCTACACCACATGATCCGGAAATAATCCTTTCATGAACTAACTTTTGGTCTTAGGAGCGAAGACAGAAAACGTACATGGAGGCAAAGCAAATGATTGGAAACCGTTAGCCGAATTGGGATGGGAATCGCTGTCACAACGCAGGCTGAATTATAATCTTCTAGGAAAATTTAAGGAGGGAAATTTCATTACTGACGTTAATCATATACTGCCGGCTCCGACTTATTACGGTAGGCTCGATAATTCTAATGAAAATGGACAGATTTAAAATGTAATTTTTTCCGCTTACGATTCCAGAGCAGAACGTTAAACATCGCGTAAATCGGTGGTAATTATGGAGGTCAGAGTAGGTCCATAGTATTTTTTTTTAATTACCTGCATGTTCAAATCAACGTGTGACTCACGTCCTTGTTTTGTAGTGTTCATTTTAGTTTGTTGCGTCATTGTTCCTGGTGTCTATGCACCCCCTGCCACACACCCCCGAGGTGGCTTGCTGTAAGAGTTGCATTCACGTCTGCGTCGCACATTTGACAACGTGTACTTAATGTTACTATCATGGAAAGAATGATTTCATGATCACTGGTCATGAACTCAGTGTCATCAGAGCACAATGGAATGTCTCCAGCGCGGTTCCTCCTCACTCGAAACGCTGACCTCGCGCTTATCTCCCCTTTGAGATCCTCGCCTCATTTCCAAGAAACCGCGTTGCCACGTTTCCAGGAGACCGCGTTGCCACGTATCCCGCCTGCTTCTCCATAACTCCGACCGCCGTCCATCGTCTTTAAAGGAAGGACTTGCTCGCCGGTTTAAGCAATTAATTAAGTGACACCAATTACGGAGATGTTATTGTAAAATAAGGAAAGAATGAGTTTCTTCATAGACAACAGAGTACATTCTCGATGGATTATACAATCGATGTCTTTTGACATTAATGCGTCTGTTGGTTGAATAACTCAATAAGGAGAATTCAATGACTCCCCGAATTATATTTGCAATGGATGTCGTTCGGCATTGAAACGCATTTTCAATAATCTCACACGATAGTAGAACATGGGCATAACACCGTGGAGTTTTTCTACAACTCACCAATTCCCGAAAAGAAAGTAGACGCGTATCGTTTCAACTTATTTTTCAATGTCGCACGACGCAAAAAAAATATATTTCGGAATCTCCGACACAATTACGTCTCCCTGAAAACCTACTGGGTTTCTTTTCCTTTTTATCTTCAAATTCTACGTTAATTAATTTAAAGAATTGTTTCTCAAAAGCCTTCAGATTATTTAACCCAAATTTTCGTTCGGCTCCGTGTGGTCGAAAAAATGGTATTTCCATATCGTTGCAATCCGTAGATATCCTAATGTTGCGATGTAAAGAACGTAATTTAATGAACGATGTATTATAACGTCAGGATATGTATGGATTGCGACGCAATTAAAATAGCATTTGTTTGAAAATACAGAGTCGAGAAAAACGTTTCCGATGTAAACGTCAATTCTTGGTCTGATAAAATTCCGAAAGGTTATAGGTAACGCTGTTGAAATTTGTATAACAAAGTTTGAAGGGTTAAGCATTGTCGCATAGCATTTAAGAAAAAAACAGCTTTTACCGCGGAAGCAGGGCCAATACATGGGAAACGTTAAGTAATTCATTAAGTACATGTAGTGTCACTAATAACGGTGATTTTATTATAAAATAAGGAAAGGATCATACAATCAACGTCTTTTGACATTAGTGCGTCTGTTGATTGAATATCACACGATAGTAGAACATGGGCATAACAGTTTCTTTCCTGGGCTACAGCTCACCAAATATAGTACATTAAAAAATAGTAGATGAAAGCAACTGCGAAACGTTGTGAGAATTTGTAAAAAAGTCCTGCACGCATTGCCTCAAGTCCTGCGCATTGCATCCGGGAACGCACATGTCGGCACTGAAACATAATCCCTAGTGTCTTCGGCAGTCGGGAAAGTGAAACCGTAACGAGGACCACAATCCGATTTTTTTTTTTGGCCACGAACTCAATGTCATCAGAGCACAATCGAGGATTTCAGAGGACATCGGATCCTACTCAGAACCAACGCTGACCTTGTGCTATCCCCTTTAGAGGCGGGAAATCATCGCCTTGCCGCCGGACGATGGTGCCATCGGCGGCAGCCCGGGAAGTAATATCAAAGGAAGGCGGCAAGCATTGTTGCGGAGCAATGAAGAAAACGGCAGCTTCTACAGCGGAAGCAGAGCCAATACATGGGAAACGTGGTCCCCGGTTTAAGTAATTAGTGACACTAAGACAACAGAGTACATAGATGTCTTATGACATTGAATTACTCAGTAAGGAAAAGTTAATAACCCCCGAATAACGTTTGCAATGGATGTCTTTCGGCATTGAAACGCATTTTCTTCAATCACACATACGATAAGCGTGGAGTTTTTGCTGGGCTACAAGTCAGCAATTGTCGAGAAGTGCGTATCATTTAAACTTGTTATTAACGGCCGCAATGTATTTCGGAATCGCTTTGTAACTATAATGAAATGAAAGATGATAGGAAATAAAAAAAAAAGGAAATAATTGATGAAAGAGATGCAGACGTGAACCTCTGTGAGAATTTGTACAAAAAGTGTGCACACGTGCACGCATAGCCTCAAGTCCAGCGCATTGCATCCGGGATGTCTGTGGACATGTCGGAACAGGAACGGAATCCGTAGACTCATCGGCAGCGGTGATAGTGTATAGGGGAGGTGGACAGAAAAGCGCGCGCCGAAGGCGCGCGCGATTTTTTGGGTTTTTTTTTTGTCACGTGGGATGCATTCCATTTCCGTGCCATCTCCAAAACTGGCATATTTTACGTTAGCATTCCTGGCTCTCGGTTTCCTTCAAAGGGTGCCTATATACGTACCGAAATAACCACAGAAAATGTAATCGTATCAATATTTTGGTCGTTAAATTCCACGTCAATGAATTTAAAAATTTGGTTCTCAAAAGCCTTCAGATTACTCAACCCAAATTTTAATGCAAAACAAACAAGAATGTTTTAAGCGTTTTCTGTAACATTAAGTATTTCATCTATAACAGAGACGACAATACTGTAATCATTTCTATCATAAGCGTTTCTCCCTGCTCTGTGTGGTCGAACAAATGCTATTTCATTATCGTCGCAATCGTTAGATATCCAAATGTTATGATACAGTCGTAAAGAACGTAATTTACTGGACTAATTTGATCAAATTACGCTTTTAACAACCATGTATTATAACATCAGGATATCTAAGGATTGTAACGCAGTTAAAATGAGCCGAGAAGTACGTTTCTGATGAAAATGATTGCACAATCAATTCTCGGGCTGATAAAATTCCGAAAGTTATAGGAAAAGCATAAATATTCTTCTTCATATATTTCGTTGAAATGCGGATAAAATAGTTTGAAGGGTTTTTGAGAAATAACCTTGTAAGCACGGCGTGTTAGTTGAGCAAAGTCACTTTTTCCATTCAAGTTTTAATTAGAAATGCCAACGTACAATGAAGAAAATTAAAGTGCACAAAAAAAACGTGGAATTGAAGGAGAAAAATATAATATCATTACATTTTCTGCAGTTACAGTTACTTGTTAACACCCTTCAGACTCGAGTGCGCATAATATTTTGGTCGAAAGTAGATTTCGACTGCGGCATTCCTCGAGCGTAACTATCACGCACCGTCCACGTGAATTATCGCCTTACTTTTCCTCCCAAAAACACACAACAAGAATTGACCGCTATGCGTTATTAGAAGGACTTGGCTGTATTCGCGCTTTCAGATGCCCCTTTTTATTGTTTGCTACGGAATTTTTTTATTCGGGGAACTTGAAAGAAAGCTTCAACAGTTATGGCCCTCAATCAACAAAAAAATGAAAGAAACGATTTTTACGACGAGTATAAAACCCATGATTGAGATCGTTTATTATGATCGAACTAGGTATTAGGACCCACGTTAGGCAGGAAACGTGCCCGATGTCAACGGAGACGAATATTTCACAAAATATTTCACACAGTGGCTTATGGATCACATCAACATTGATTTTTACTGCGTCTGGCAGTGGGACGATTTCTTAGCTACAAGCATATCAGTACGTTGTCTCCGTTGTAACGATAGGCTTTCGTGTCCCGTTAGCGGTGCAGTACGGAAATTATCCTTTCCTGCAATCCTAGCATTTTCTTATGCAATTGGAAGTGGAACTGTTATCAAATGGCGTACCATTTCACGACAGCGGCCGACGGAATGTAATGACCATTTCGATGTCTGACGAGTTCACAACGTGGTCGAGTGGGAGTCGGCAAAGCATACATCAGTTTCTATCAAGTGGAACAACGATGCTCGCTATCCAGAATAAGAAAAAAAATGTTTCGAGCTTCCGGAATAGCTTCGGTCTCGGAAAATATACCCATCTCCAGTAATGACGTGTCCGTACCGCGGCGCGCTTAAAAATTAGCATTCTCAAAGGAACTCTGGATTCGCGACCAACTCGTCGAAAGGCGCGGTCTCGCGGACCGCGGTTCGAGCACCGGCCGTCCACCCAGTCCTCCCGCACCCTCAACCCGAAAAACAAAGGGCAATGCCGAAATCGCACGCACCCGCCGGCCGTCCGAAGGGCGCCTCTCCTCGGGGGCACTCCCAGCGGCCGAGACGCGACCCACCGACTAGCAGCCCTGCAGGGACGCAGGCGAAGGATGACGCCGTCCGACGGCCCCGCCAAAACGGCGCCACGCCGCGCCCGGGAGCGCCCGCGAGCCGTTATTTCCGGACTCCGCAGCCGCGCGGGACACATGCCGTATTTACACCGCGCGCCACGGACCACGCGCTGCACCCACGGAGCGGGGCGCGACGTCGGCGGACGACCGCAACCCCCACCACTCCCGCGGTGCAAGGCGCACCACGGGGTCGCCGCCCACACCCACCAAAAGGCGATCGCCCGTCGGAGAGTCGAGTACAAACACTCCGAGAACCGCGCCGACGCTGCGCCGACGAGAGAAGCATTTGCTCCGAAATGGTACGACAGTAATGTAAGTCCTAAGTGACAAAAATCCGAACCAACGATTTTCCTTTCGTGTCTCACGCAGGAACTATGGCAGACGCAGCATCCGGAGCAGCAGCCGCCGCACCACCGGCAACCCAGCCGTCCGGCACCGTGGCCGTCAAGCCCCTGCCTTCCTCGGGAGCCTCCGCGGCTTCCAAGAAGGCGAGCAAGGGCGGCGCCGCCAAGAAGGCGCGCGCAAAGCCCTCGCATCCACCAACGTCTGAGATGGTGAACAACGCCGTCAAGAGCCTCAAGGAGCGCGGAGGATCCTCCCTGCAGGCCATCAAGAAGTACATCGCCGCCAGCTACAAGGTCGACGCCGAGAAGCTGTCGCCCTTCATCAAGAAGTACCTGAAGGCGGCCGTCACCGCCGGAACCCTGGTGCAGACCAAGGGCAAGGGGGCCTCCGGCTCCTTCAAGCTCTCCTCCACCACGCTCAAGGAGAAGGCCGCTCCCTCGGGAGTCGCCGCCAAGGTGAAGAAGGCCGGCGCCGCCAAGAAGACCGGGGTGAAGAAACCAAAGGCAGGAGTCAAGAAGACGACCGACAAGGCGGCCACCAAGCGGGCGGCGCCCAAGGAGCGCTCCAAGTCCGCGCCACCGGCGAAGAAAGCCAAGAAGGCCGCCGACAAGCCCAAGAAGGCCGCAGCCAAGCCCAAAGCCGCCGCCGCTTCTTCCGGTGCCGCAGCCAAAGCCGCCAAGTCACCGTCCAAGGCGAAGAAGGCGCCCACGAAGCCGAAGGCGCCCAAGCCCAAGAAGACTCCCACCAAGGCGAAGCCCGCGGCCAAGAAGCCGGCGGCACAGAAGAAGAAGTGAACGCATTCGCACTCGTCGCTGCGTTCAACTACGGCCCTTTTTAGGGCCATCAATATGTCTCAGATTTGTGTTTTACTATGTCGAGAAAATGTCAAAAAAAAAAAAAAAAAAAGTCCCGAAAATCGCCTCTCTAAAAAATATGCCCATAACATGACGATGCTTGGAAATCACGAGGCAATGGATCATGTGCGAGGCGTAACATGTACATTGTCGTGCAGGGAGATGATTTAGGCGGTCTCCTGGAGACACATTGTATCAGGGCAACGATTTATTGTTGAAATTGTCGTCTCCTGGAAACACATTGTATCGTGGCAACGATTTATTGTTAGAATTGTCGTCTCCTGGAGACACATTGTAACATGGCAACGCATAACTGTTTACATTGTCGTCTCCTGGAGACGCAGAGCATGGCAACGCATTACTGCTTACATTGTCGCATCCTGGAAACACATTGTATCACGGCAACGCACACATCCATGTACATTGTCGTGTGGCTCACCGTCGTGTCATAGCAGGGCATCATTTGCGTCATCGTATCACAGTGTAGTGAGCACGTGGCCACTAACTGAATGAAATGGCGCGCAAAATGTAACGGAAACATTGTCGTGAGATTCACTCCGACGTCACACCAAGAATTTTTCTTGATCGAGCCGTGAAAGTACTCAATTCTTTCGTCATCTCTCTTTCCTAACGTTTTGGCAATTGTATTGTTAAATCATGGACAATGGATTGGTCCTGAAAAGGACCTTTGTTTATGAGCGTAACTACGCAACGCCTAAGCACGCTCTCCACGGATACGACGTGCCAATTGGATGTCCTTTGGCATGATGGTGACGCGCTTGGCGTGGATGGCGCAGAGGTTGGTATCCTCGAAGAGACCGACGAGGTAAGCCTCTGAGGCCTCCTGGAGCGCCATAACGGCAGAGCTCTGGAAGCGGAGATCGGTCTTGAAGTCCTGAGCGATCTCACGGACGAGACGCTGGAAGGGCAGCTTGCGGATCAGGAGCTCCGTGCTCTTCTGGTATCTCCTGATCTCTCGGAGGGCCACGGTACCAGGGCGATACCTATGTGGCTTCTTCACACCTCCGGTGGCCGGCGCGCTCTTGCGAGCGGCCTTGGTGGCCAGCTGCTTCCTTGGAGCCTTGCCTCCGGTGGACTTGCGGGCGGTCTGCTTGGTACGTGCCATCGTTGCTGGAACGGAAATCGGTTAGCCAAATTCTGGGTCCGCTATTTATGTCCTCCTGTGCGCGCCGTTATAAATTCCTGGCTCCCGATTGGGCGAAAATTCAAACTGCCTCCAACCTTCCTGCCTCCTGATTGGCTGAGAACGTCTCTCTTGGACCTCTCCGCTCGGAACCTTATAAAAGGAGGCGATTCTGATTTCATCCCACAGCGACTTCAACGAAGCAGCACCAAGATGACCGGACGTGGCAAGGGAGGAAAAGGCCTGGGAAAGGGAGGCGCCAAGCGTCATCGCAAGGTTCTCCGCGATAACATCCAGGGAATCACCAAGCCGGCCATCCGCCGTCTGGCCCGCAGAGGAGGAGTGAAACGTATATCCGGACTCATCTACGAGGAGACCCGCGGAGTGCTCAAGGTGTTCCTCGAGAACGTCATCCGCGACGCCGTCACCTACACCGAACACGCCAAGAGGAAGACCGTCACCGCCATGGACGTGGTCTACGCTCTGAAGAGGCAGGGCCGCACCCTCTACGGGTTCGGCGGTTAGACGATCGACGCCTCCGACCACAATCGACACCTCGTGGTCACGAAAAAAGGTCCTTCTCAGGACCAAAATATTGTCCAATGATTTAACTAACAATTGCCAATCACTGCTACGTTCATTAAAAAAAATTATAAAAAAAAATATTTGCGAAAGGAGCCCTGTGAATGACTGATCGATTACCAAATCGCGCTCAGCTTCCACAAAGCAGCGTGTTTCCATGGTTACCCATTGTGGCGTCATACATAGTATTGTTGTGCCGACAATGCACAACAATCATTACTCTCCTGCCATTGGATTAAAATGCTTATTGTTATCCAATTGTCGTTGTTCACAGCAATGAGCGCCCATCGTCGTTGTCATGGTGGAGCGCTTCAATGTATTTCGACATATTCTCGTACGATCGTCCACACACAGCACGTACAACGTGAAATCCGGTTAATACTAAGTTTCGACTCCTTGTTATTTCTCTAGTTACCATCATTTTCATCAACGTCCTTCATCTCAGACGTAATCGGAGTGTTTTCGCCAATTTCGTTTGTCATTTATTCCATATTTTATTTTTAGTCCTTCAAGCCGTTCGGCTAGTGGATATTTTGCAATGTACGTCATAATTTTATTTTCCTCTTCCAGGCATTAAGAAAAAAAATTTTTTTTTTTACTTTCTTGCGAGGCATATTTTTCTCCTAGTATTTCTCGTGCTCTACTCTCATGAGGTACACTCTTTGTTATCGTTCTGGTCCTTAAAAGGACCTTTTACTCAACAAAGCTGGTGGCTTATGCCTTCTTCTCGGTTTTCTTGGGCAGGAGGACAGCCTGGATGTTAGGCAGGACACCTCCCTGGGCGATGGTGACGCCGGAAAGGAGCTTGTTCAACTCCTCGTCGTTGCGGATGGCAAGCTGCAAGTGACGGGGAATGATCCTCGTCTTCTTGTTGTCCCTGGCGGCATTGCCTGCCAACTCGAGGACCTCAGCGGCCAAGTACTCCATGACGGCGGCCAGGTAGACGGGTGCGCCGGCACCGACGCGCTCGGCGTAGTTGCCCTTGCGCAGCAGACGGTGGATACGCCCCACGGGAAACTGAAGACCGGCTCTGCTGGATCGGGACTTGGACTTTCCCTTCACCTTTCCTCCCTTTCCGCGTCCGGACATGATGATTCAGGTGCTCGACGTCGACGGTGAACAGTACAGCGTCTCCGCTAAGTTTGGTGAAGGGCGGCGGCGTGTCCTCTTTATATAAGGTCCGGGGCCCCATAGACCCATATTATTGGAGCGACGCCATTGGTCCGATCGCCCGGCGCCGCCGTGAGGGCACCCTACCCCTTTATAACAGTGCAACTTCCCCGCCGAATTTTGTATGCTCTGTTAGAGAACGAAAGCGCTCGATCAGAGATTGTTTGTAGTAGATTCTTCTCCTTTTTCCTTCCAAACCTCTTAACCCTTTTTCCTTTTCCCAATTCCCCAGCTTTTGGTTTCACTCCCCGTTATAAAGACTTGGCCAACTCGGATTACGATTTTTGGACTTCTTTGGATACCGGATCTTGGATTTTTCGACACTGCGCACTTGGATTTCTGCTCTCGGACAAGGATCATTCCGGATTGCTGTTTTACGACGACCCTGCCTGCTTGGACTCCGATTTTGGATTATTCTGCACATTATCACTGGATATAACGACTTTGGACTTCCTGGACTTCGTATTTTCGGATTGTCATTCCTTCCGTTTGCCAATTTGGTAGACTTCAGTCGCCAGTCGACATCTTAGGAACCCTTCCCTATCCTACCTTGGCACTAAGGGAGTTCTTGGCGAGGGTGGCTAACAAGTCCCACCTTGTCATCGCCGGGTAGCGTCCCTTCACCTGTGTCATATCACTGGTTGTCTTTTCCCTCGAACCGGGCAGAGGGCTTGCACCTCCGTAACACGCCCGGTAGAAGAGGGGACGGTCCGCTTGCTAGGGCTGATAGGCTCCCATTCCCTTGGCTAAAACCTTCCTATTCCTTTAGTTCTCACCACTCAACGGCCCTTGTTGAGACCAAAAATTCGTTTCGACCAATTGGCAAACCTCACTGTCGGCGCTGGTAACGAACGCTACCACCATGGGGGACGCTGATCCCCTTTCGGATTCCCCTCTGTCTCCCTTTCAATTCCCTATTCCTGATTCTGACCCTAATTCTACCCAAGTTGATGACGAAAGCTCCATGTTCGTCCATCCTTCTACCATTCCTTCACCCAATCCTTTTAGCTATCCTGTTTCCTGCCCTAATACCTCAGAGGAAGGTCCAAAATCAAGAATTTCAACGGCAAAATTTTTAAAAATTACACCACTCACGTCGCCGGTCTACATTTCCCGTAGAACACGGAACAAGATTGCTAAACAGGCCCAAAAAAAGGGATCAGTTCCCAAAATTAAACAAGAACAACAGGATAGCACAGATGAAATTCTTTCAACCAATTTGCAGACGGAAGAGCAATCCATCTCATTTTACGCTATGGTCGATGACTCCCAAAAGGACACGAACGTGGACCTGGTACCATGTAAGGGGAGGACAGGATCGACGAACGAAAAAACCTCAACGGCCTTTTTCACGACCAACAATTCAACCTATATAAGGACGGCCAAAAAGAATGAAAATGCCAACTCGTCCACTAAGCATCCAAACACCCGGGAACGAAGCAAATCAGAGGCCGGCAACATTCCTCGTTCCAAAACAAATGCCAACTCCACCCTTCCGACAGCAGATGTTGAGATACAAGAATTAACTACCCCAACCACTAATGGGAAAGCAACTGAAAATGATCAGAAGTCTTCCCCAGTTAGCAAACTAACAACCAACACCGTAGATATGTCAGCAGCTCCCAAGGATCGCCGGCAGCTTACAACCGAAGATCCGGTGGAGGCCCTTTTCAGGACCAACACTCCGATCAATATAAACGTGGCCAAAAATGAGGAAAGAAATTTCTCCTCTAATCACGATGATACCAACCAGAAAACAAGCTCAACTGGTGCCAGACGCAAAAATACCTTCGTGACGGACGACAATACGATCCTCACGACCGAGCATGATGACTACCATAGGCCAAATATAACAACTGGAGCAGGGAAACAGATGGCTACCAACAAGACTCAACCATTAAGTGATGACCTTTCAATGTACATCAATCAAGAACCACTGCCACTCATGTCTCGAATGGTATCCCCAATCGAAGATACTCAAAAGGCCCTTTGCAAGGCCAACCCACCACCGTATATAAGCAATGCCAAAAAAGGAAAATTCCAAAATCATAATAACAACCCAATAGAGGCGCGCAGTAATCCCATTCCATCCACTACCTCCTTATCAGCCAACCAGCACACCTCATCCCGATCACACAAAGTATCTCCTTCTCCTAAAGATCCCCATAATCTTCCCTCCAATTCATCCAGTCAAACACCACCACCATCCAATCAAAACCTTCCTTCCACATCATCTTCCCAAAGCGGTTGGTCGGTTGTTCAAAACAAGCGAAAAAACTTCAATACCAATAAACCCTACACCCCTCCTGAAAATATCCAGGAATTACCCGTGGAAACCCGTCCAAATTCCCGCATCCCTGCAATACGCCTTCTTGCCTCGACAAACTACCGCCAACACCTATCCTCACTCATATCATCCCTGAATTACACCCCGCGAGTAACCCTTGCCAATCAGTACCTAGTCATAAATCCTAAATGCCCTGCAGACTACCGTACCTCCAAATTATACCTTGAACGCCATAACCTCCCATTCTTCACAAATCCCCTCCCCTCTGAGAAACGGAGAGCCTTTGTCTTAAAAGGTATCCCTGAATGTACCTCAACGGAGCAAATTGCAGCAGACCTGGCGGAGGATGGCCTTCTCACCACTGGCGTCATCCCGATAAAATCCCCACCTAATCATCCCAACCCATTCCTCTTCTTCAAGTTATCCCTTGTTGATGTAACAAAGGAGGCGGAGTTACTGAACCTCAAAACATACTGCGGGGTCGATATTCGCGTGGAGGAATACCAACCATCGGAGAATCCGGCACAATGCCTAAAATGCCTTCAATTCGGCCACACCCGAAACTACTGTAATCTATCACAAAGGTGCCGACTCTGTGCCGAACTTCATCACCGTTCCTCATGCTTGTTGACAGATCAAGCCACCTACAAATGTGCAAACTGCGGAGGTGCACACTCGGCGATGTATCGTCTTTGCCCTGCGTTCCTCAAAGCAAGTGCAATTAAGAACGGTGATCCGGTTCCAGAAACCGTGGCCCAACGTCAGTACGAAGACGCCCCCATCCCATTGCGCAATGCATGGGACGCCCTTCCCCGACGCACAAGACAGCCTAACAGACCTCGACAGAGGATTCCTCCTCAGCCCACACAGGACCTGGACATTTGTCCCCCCCCTCCTACGAACTATAGGGAACAGCCTTTCATCCTTCCCGAGATCGTTCCGCCTCCCCCAACAGGGACCTTGGAGGAATTTGATTACGCGGATGTGCAAGAACTCCCACCTCCCGACTCTTTCTCTACCTTTCCGTCTTTAAAAGCCTATCCCACCAAACAATGCACACTGACAGCAGTGGCGGCACCTTCAGCCACTAACTCAACTGCATCCTTAATCCAAGTCTCTCCAGCACTACCGGAGCACACACCAACTCCATCCACAATCACTGTGCAGGACATCCAGTCCACACAACTAAACCCCTACACTCATGACATCTCGCCTCCCTCATTGCCTGTTTATAGCAACAATTCTCCTGCAATTGCTCCCCAGCTCATCCAGAATTTAACCCCAAATTTAGTCAGTGTCATCTCTGAATGTCAACTTCCACCATCCTCAACGAACCTTTACAATCTGACCGTTTCCAACGAGCCACAACAACTACCGACTACTCCTCCCGCAAATACGGCTTCCCAAGTACCAAACTTGGACTGGGCAAAAATTATCCGAGCCACGACAACCTCTCTGGCTGCGGTACTGACAGCTCCTCCACATGAAAGGATGAACGCCTTCCTAAACTCCTACTCTACACTTTGCACAGCCTTCCTACAAAATGAATAACACACCAATTAACTATACATCACCGTCTCAGCTCACCGTTATGTCATGGAACATAAACGGTATCACTCATAAACTTGTTGATTTACACCTCCTCATCTCCACACATAATCCTGACATCATTGCCCTATCAGAAACCCACCTCACTCCCACCAAACGCGTATTTGCCCCTGGATACATTACCTACCGTATGGACAGACCCATCCCCCAGCACACGCAGTACGCTCACCCCGGCGGGGGAGTTGCACTGCTTATCAAGAACTCATTAAAACATACTCAGATCCCTCAGAAAAAATGCCCCATTGAACACGTTGGGATATCCATCACCACGGTTCTGGGTAAAATGCACATCTACAGCACATATCATCCTCCTCGCCTAATAAAACCTGAATGGCTGGACAAACTCTTCTGCTATAAGTCCCCCACGGTAATGTTCGGAGATATTAACTGCAAACATGCAGAATGGGGCTGCCGGGCATCAAACAAAAATGGTTTACTACTATACACACACAGCGAAAACAAAGATCTACACATTCATGCTCCATCAGAATACACACATATCAGTTCCCTACACGACAAAGACACTTCCGATATCCTAGATATTGCTATCACTTCACAATATCCTTATGATATCCCCTCCAAAGTCCTACATCACTACTCATCCGACCACCTGCCAATGCTGTTCTACGTTGAAGCATCACCGGTCATTGAAATTCCTACTACCACCATACACAACTGGGAAAAATTCCGAAATATTTTACAAAACCCCACGCCTACCTTTCCCACCATCACCCCGGACCCTACGGTAATTCATAAAGCAATACACTCACTGACTAGTCACATCCAACAATGCCTTCAGCAGTCACGGAACAAACCGCACATAATCCCTTTAATTACTTCCACCATGCCATCACACATTCTACAAATGATTAAGGATAAAAATAAAATACGACACAAATACCAAAACACGAGAAACACCATTTATAAAACCAGATACAACGCCATAACCAGACTACTCAAACACGAAATAAACACATTCCGCACCTCTACATGGAATGATAAAATTAAATCCTTATCAACAAACAACAATACACTATGGAAGTTCACCAGAACTCTCCGCAACACAAACAAGACAACACCTCCACTTATCATTAACAAAACTACACTCAACACGGACGCCGAGAGAGGGGAGGCATTTGCAAATCGCATGCGCTCGGCGTTCGCCCGGCAGCCCGCAGCTTCAGATAATCCCATAACCTCAGAAGTTGAGAACGATATACAATCCCTCTCCTACGCACCTATTTCGGAACCTTTTCTATGCACACTCCGCGATATTTCATCCATCATAGACAACCTCCCGAATAAATGCTCCTCCGGCACGGATCTCATTTCCCCTAAAGCAGTCAAACTATTCACACTCCCATTAAAGCAATACCTCACGGACATCCTGAACGCATGCCTTCAGACTGCGCTGTTCCCTGACGTTTGGAAAACATCCATAATTGTAATGATCCCGAAACCCAAAAAAATACTGACTGACGTGTCCAATTACAGACCTATCTCCCTGACGTGCACCTTCGCCAAAATCTACGAACGACTAGTCCTGACCAAATTACACAGACTTCCATTTCCCCTGTTCAGAAAAGAACAATTTGGTTTTGCGGCCCACACATCGACAGTTCACCAAATAAACCGACTGACTGAATTCGCAACATCTGGTTTCAACTCAAACATGGTCACCTCCGCAGTCTTCCTGGACATCAGCCAGGCCTTTGACAAGGTCTGGCATGATGGGCTGATTCACAAATTACTTAAACTAAACATCCCCCTTCAATTAGTCAAAATCATACAATCCTTTCTCCATGGCCGCACCTTCCAAATCCGGCATAATAAATTCCTATCTGACATTCATCATATCCACACTGGAGTCCCACAGGGAGCTGTTCTCAGCCCCACCCTTTTTAACATCTATATCGACGACTTTCCGACTACCGACAGAACGGAACTATACCTATACGCTGACGACGCCACCATTGCGACTCGCAGTTGGTGGCCTGACAAGAACGCAGACGTCCTTCAGACACACCTTGACCTCATCGAAGACTGGTTAGACGACTGGAAACTCCAAGTAAATCCTGCCAAATGTTCCAAAGTGTGCTTCACCTACAAACAGACAAAAAGAGACAATTTCCCCCTGACTCTGTACAATAAATTCATACCACAAAAGACTGAAGCCACTTTTCTTGGAGTTACCCTCGACGAAAGACTGTCCTTCTCCGATCACATCGACAAAATCCTCACCACCACAAGGAAAACCAAACACGCTCTTCACCCGCTCATTCATTACAAAAGTCCCACATCTTTAAACAACAAACTCCGAGTCCTCAACTGTATTATTCTCCCACAACTCCTTTACGCTTGCCCAGTATGGAGTGTTACAAGCACCACCAACATCCGTAAGTTACAAACCTTCCTCCATAAACTCCTCAGGCAGATATCCGGCTCTCCGTGGTTTGTGCCTAACGCACAAATCCGGGCGAATTTCGGCATCCCGCAGATCATTGAATTAATTAAAACCAACTCCAGTAACTACGCCACCACCATAAAATATTCAACAAATCCCCTTATCGCATCCCTCTGGTCCCCTTCCCTTCCAACCGGACGCTACCTGTATCCCAAAGATAAAACCCCTAAGACCCAGAATCCCCATACCAAAAGTAAACGGAAAATTCCTAAATTCCCATCACATATGTCACATCTCCCTTCCCTGCAAGCCCCATTCAAACCATTCCCTACTACGAAAGCCAGGCCAACCAACGTTCCAGACCACGCATCCACAGTAACCGAAGCACCAGATCAGCGGCAGGATCAGCACTCTCAGATTCCTCTCTCCCAAACTGATTCCCCTATACCCAACACCAGCACCCTGACCATTGTAAACCCTCCCCATCACAGGTGCGGTAGAAGCGGAGCTCTACTAAAAAACCTCCTCCCCCCTTTCCCGGACTAAATGCTTCCATAACTACTCCAACCTATCCATCCATAATCCTTCACTACCATGAAACTTAACCCTAAATAACCTCACCGTCGACCCCCAAGAACGACTCCCCTCACTGTTCAACATCGACAACCGTATCCCATAGACTGAAAATCCCAACCTCACCCATAATAACTGCTTTAAAAAAAAAAAAAAAAAAAAAAAAAAAAAAAAAAAAAAAAAAAAAAAAAAAAAAAAAAAAAAAAAAAAAAAAAAAAAACTTCAACCGCATTGCCATCCTCGAGAAATAATTTCTACATCAAACCACGGCCAGCGAGAGTGCAAGCTCGATATGGTGCCTAAAGGATTTCTACATTCATCTGGATCTGGATCCGAATTTTGTATCCGCAGATTGCAGAGACTCCTCGAGCATCATGCCACCCAAAACCAGCGGAAAGGCTGCCAAGAAGGCGGGCAAGGCGCAGAAGAACATCTCCAAGGGAGACAAGAAGAAGAAACGCAGGAGGAAGGAGAGCTATGCCATCTACATCTACAAGGTGCTGAAGCAGGTCCACCCCGACACCGGCATCTCCAGCAAGGCCATGAGCATCATGAACAGCTTCGTCAACGACATCTTCGAGAGAATCGCTGCCGAAGCATCGCGTCTCGCTCACTACAACAAGCGATCCACCATCACTTCCCGGGAGGTGCAGACGGCCGTCAGGCTCCTGCTCCCCGGTGAGTTGGCCAAGCACGCCGTCTCCGAGGGGACCAAAGCTGTCACCAAGTACACCAGCTCAAAGTAAATTCTTCCATCGAAGAATTCACTGCAAACAACGGCCTTTTTTAAGGCCCTAATCCTTTCACGATATGTTCTGCTGAGATTGAGTTCACTTACCATGCTTCCCTTTCATCCTTTGCGCGTATCTTCGCACTCCCGCATGCCAATTTTTCGACGACGAGGAGTCAAAAAATGATGCCCAAAGTCCTCCTTGCACGTCCTGTGTCACCGCTCAATTGTTTTCCGCCGTTAACACTCTCCGTGCGCGCGTACATGTCGCCATCGTTCAGAGAAACGCTCCGCGGCATGCGCTGCCCTGGCGGTTTCCATGGAAAAAAGGCGGGAAAGCGTCCCATAGTCCGTTGCTCCTGTTGCTAGGCGCTTCCCGTCCATAGCAACGCGCTCTTCGTCATAATTTGTGATTTTCCCGCCATTCCCGACCGTTAGGCACTGTTTCAAACGGTGTCGGCAATTACATCCCAGATGAAAGAGTTATCGTCATTGCTGAAGTGTGCGATTGCACATCGCGCACTATTGCGGCCTTTACGGAATGAAGTGAAAATAAAATTCCGTACAGATCAACTATGAAGCCAGAAAGACGTCCTCGTCGATAGATACTGATATTCCACCATACATCCTTCCTCGGACGGTTCGCGACATACAATGTCGCCGCCTGCCAAGAAACGGCGCGAAAAGAAACAATGTCAGTCGTAGCTGTTGCCACGCCGCGAAAAGAAACAAAGGAAGCCGTCACTGTCTCCACGCACTGCGGAAAGCTAAAAAGCATGGCCCTCTACGAGTGTTGAATGTCAATTCGCATACAATTACTTACAGAGTAAATTCTCATGCTGCATGCCGAGAGCACACAATCTTAATTCACTGAAAAGACGGATTGTTTCCCCGCGCGTTCATAGTTCAAACAGACAACAAGAAGGACAAAGTGTTCCAAGACATAAACCTCTCACAGTTTCCTTCGCGGTAAATTACGAACACACCTTGTATCAAATGCTTCCAGCTGCCATAAGAACTTTAAACATGTACATGACACGTTAAACACACCATAGTCAATTCGAGTTAACGCCACTTCACTCCTACTATCACGACGTGCTAAATACTGACTAATGTGTCGGCAATTACATCCCAGATGAATAATTTATCAGAGACGTGCACCGATGAAACTTGCGATTGCACTATTGCGGCCGAAAAGGAAGGAAATTGAAATAAAAATCAGTTAAAATCAACAATGGAGCCAGAAAGACGTCGACGAACGCGGAAAAAAAAAAAATTGCCAACGGCACCCGGTGTTCCCAGGCGGTCCCGTGGGCAGGTGGATTCCAACAAACCTCAACCAAATTATACGCGCCTACCATAAGCATCGGGTGATTTATGCAAAGGCGGAGGCTCGTCCTCGCCGTCCCAAACGTTCGACTTAGTCAATGTCCTGCATCTCCGCAATGCTGAACTACCTCACGGCAGATACAATATTTCCAGATGGTACGCCTGATACAGTGACTCTTATACGCTGCTTTAAAAATGTTATTATCGTAGAAGGAGATATGGAAACTCGGCTAGATAGGGCTGCGGAGCGAAGCGGAGCAGCCCTACCCAACCAAGCATACCGAAAAAAAAAAAAAAAATTGCCAACGGCACCCGGTGTTCCCAGGCGGTCACCCATCCAAGTACTATCCGGGCCCAACGCTGCTTAACTTCGGTGATCGGACGAGAACCGGTGTTTTCAACGTGGTGTGGACGTTGGCGAGAAAAGACACGCTCACATAAGCATAAATGTTACGATGCATGGATGCAGATCCACGAAGACAAGTGAATGGAGTACGTTAGCAATCAAATCTATCAGTTGATTTATCCATCTCCGCCTTCAACAGTTCAGTATTTAATTAATATATTTTCTTTCCCATTGCATTTAATTCATTGAATCGCTTCCCTTGCTTTTCCACTGCTATTTTGAACCTGATTCACGTTGGAAGCCAATCTTAAAATTCATCCCTAAATCGTTATTTCCCAATCAAGCTGTGAAATACTTCCATTAAATTAATTACTACCTGTTCGACAATAATTGTTGAACCTGATTCACGTTGAAAGCCATGCTTAAAGTTAAAATTCATTCTTAAAGTGTACATTTCTGCCGCCCTGTAAACACGGAACGCTAAAAATAAGGGCGAGAATGAATTCTCGAGTGACTTATTCAACGCATTCTACAGTTCTCTCCACCGAGATGACACGAAGCATAGCTGCTATTAACAGTGACGAGAAAAGAATGAGAGAACGCTATCATCCGCCTAACTTAACGATGGAATTGGGTACACACTGTCAATAGCTGCGTGAATATCCGTCACTCAAATTTTAACACGGCAGTGAAGGAATGAGACCAACTTTGTGGAATACAGAGCGGTTAAAACTGTAGTGCAACGAGGGCAGGACAAATTCCACCGGAACATGGTTCAGAAAGACATACGGGTGACTGCATATGCCGTACCTCGCGAGCGTGGTAGGAAATTAATTTTCGACTCGCGAAAAGAAGAACTTTATGCAAAGATAGCAGGGAAGTAGGAACATAACATGTTGCAAAGGGCAAACAATTACCTATTTCTTAGCAATGCCGATGGATGATGAGGATAATTGTTATACCGTTACAGGTTAACTGACCTTGCCGATGATTTGGTATTCGCAGCCCACTTTGACAATGTCACGCACACAAATCGCACTATTGTAAGGCCGAAAAGCAAGGAAATGAAGATAAAATTTCGTAAAAATCAAACATAGTCCTCTCTCCTCGCGGACGTCTTTCCGGCATTAATTCATTGCATCTTGCAATGCTTCATTCATGCAACCGACTGCACGGAGAATGAAATGTGAAAACTCACTTTCAAATGAAGATCACATGGGTGGACTGCTTCCATGGGACTCCGTAATTTCAGTCCGCCGGCTTCATTTCCGTGAGTACACAGCAGAGGTGAAGGAGGAACGACATTTCCGTTGCTATGCAGTAGTTACCAAGGAACGCTCGAGCATTGTCGCTTGCAAATTTCAGCCAGCAATTGGATAGGTAGTTGATGTTTTTTAACGGAATATCACGCTGTTCCCGGTCATGGCACAAGTAATCCATTCACGGAAAAATGAAAGGAAACTTATGAATGCCATCCATTGAGAAGTTCACGCATGCAATGGTAACTGATTTCCTAGGAAGGACGAAAGTCGTCCGATTATTTCATGGAAAGTGCGTCGTCCCCTATGCGAAAAGTAGAAGTAACGTCACGTTTCAGGGAAACAAGTTCATTTACAATTTCTTCTAAGAAATTACACATGTGTGTTGTACCAGTTCCACAGTAATTCTTTCATTTTTTACCGTGCCCAAATTTTGCATACCAACGTGAAGGTCATCGTACAGGTAAGACACACAACCATTATTAATTACAGTTAACGTGGTGGACGCGCTGTAAAGACGTCTGGTGTGTGGAATAACGAATGGCGTTTCAAAGTGCAAAGTTGAAGGCAATGGAAAGTTTATAAGATTAACGGAATGAAAATTTCTACGTGTAACAAATAAGCCAGGTCGACGATAATTTTTTTCGCATCGCATGCGAGAAGGTGGTCATCGAAAATTCCATGACAGTGGTTCTGAAAATGTGAGGACGATCCGTAGTAAACTATGCGGTCGTTCGTAAAATAAACGGCAATTACTACCGTTAATGAAGCTGCTCTCGTCCCTCATTGATAAAAATTCCTGGGCGTTTCCCTAACGCGTAGAGTGCCTTGATTTTTACGGAATGTACACGTACACCCGGTGAGTACCAGAAAAATGAAGAATCCCGAGATATCGTCTTCATCACGTCTTGAGAGGATTTAATTCACCTATGAATTTAAAATTGGGGGAAAGGGATAATTTTTGGTGCCTGGCATTGTTCTCCTGGTAAGTAAAATATGAAAGAATAGACGTGCGAGTTTCATTTCTGTTCGAAAATGAAAACAAATGTTACCTTTTGCAATCAATTTTCATTCCCTGGTCCGTAAACTGGGAAAATGTGATTTTTTGTTCGCTGTTCACGCCTTCCTCAGGCTGTTTACACTTTTGTTGCTAGGGACAATTTCCATTGTCATTCCGATATAGCTAATGCGTACTTCACTCACGCTTTACAACAATTGAATACGCTTATAACGCTTTCCACGTAGACACGACATTCAGTATTCTTATTTTGTACATTGGATGCATATAATTAATGATCACCAGTAATCCGTTGTGCGAAGTGTCATTTTTTCTACGTTAAGAAATATTTTCACATTGTTTCCTTACTGGGTCATCGTTGCCGTTAATGAAAAGAATGAAATGAAAGCATTACTGAAGATAGGAGACAGATGAGAACGAAGGGAATTATTACCGAGACAGTCTTATCATCCATCCCCTTCCACGCAGGGAATCATCCGTTCTCCCACCCCCCCCCCCCCCCCCCCCCTCTCGCATCGCCTACGTTGTGTCACGATTTCTCGGCACGTTTTTGCCGCCTTTTCACCGCCGTCGTGTAACACGACACCGTCCCGGGAGCTGGCGCCGTCGGTGGGAAATGAAACTGAAATGACAATGTGCACATCGCTCTCTAAGGCAGGCTGGGAACGTGGAACTTCCACAATGTACGGGAAGCGTCAGAACAGAGGTTTTCGCTCGAAATAAGTAGTGCAAATGTTTTGCCTAGTCACACCTGAGACAATGTGTTCGTTCAATTTAATCGTACGCTGGGATTCACGAGAAATCAGCTACTTTTCCCGTATTCGTGCCTCACAAGAAGAAACAGCTCACTCTGAAGAAAAGCTTTGGAATTTCTGCGCGTAAAATTAAATGCATTTGACACAGAAGGACGAATTTCCACAGCAAAAAAAAACCGACTTTTTCTCACGGAAAAACGTGTCACTCAAAAGATATGCTAAAAACCGCCATTTCAGGAACTGATGACAACCCAGGGATATGTTTTTGACGACAGTAGCGAATGCTGGGCTCATGACGTGGATTTCCAAAAGTCCTCGCACCCAACTAAATGCTATTCACAGTAGATGCAGTTCCACTGCCAAAATCCGGAATCCACCAACAATGTAAGAGTTGCATTCACGTCTGCGTCGCACATTTGACAACGTGTGTATAGTGTTACTTTCATGGAAAGAATGATTTCATTACCACTGGTCGTGAACTCAATGTCATCAGAGCACAATCGAGGATTTCAGACGACAGGACAGGACAGCTGGGCATTTGATAATTCCCTGAGATTTCCAGGTTTTCCTGACATAAGTTTTATTTTTCGAGAGGAAATGTAGATTATTTTCTCGTCAACTGTAAGAGGACGTTGGGTATGTATTTTATTTTGTGTGAATGAAAGTAAGTATCATGGCTAATCTTGCATTTTGAGCAAAATAAACCAAATCCTGCACATTTGGAGGAAAATTAAAAAAAATCCAACATCGTACATTATTGTGCTGGCGCTCGGGAACAAGGTTACATGTTCGGTGAGAGTTCACCCCCTGCCACACACCTTAATGGTGGCTTGCAGGGTATTACGTAGATATAGATATTTTCATTGTCGAAACACCTAACTACAGGCAGTCCCCGAGTTACGTACGTCTCGGATTGCCCAAAAAATCCGTACTGACATAAGTGAAAAATTTATCTAAAGGGATGCCGTAGATTTACGAACGCGAGCACCAAAAAGTAAAATGTTCGTTTTAATACCTGCAGGCGGAGAAAATATCGAATAGCTGTCGAGGTTTCAACGAGGTACACAGAAGAAATTGGTAAATTTTTATCATCAATCTACCTGCAGTATTTTCGTTGCCACTAATTAATTTTCGTCGCAAAGTCGCGTAAAAAACATCTTATCTTCTACGCAACGGAACAATCTTCGTAACAGTTCATAGCGATATCGCATTTAAATTATTACGCTCACTCCATTACGATACGGCTTACTACGTAGTACGAAGCTACGTAAATACACTGGCCCCGATTGTCATCAATTTTTAAATTGCAGCCAAAAGACATGTTGATATAAAATAAGAAAAAGTTGGAACAGAAATTATGTTGCAGAAAAGACTTGGTTATTACCGTAATTGTTTATTTCAGGACTGACACTGAAAGCTGCTGTAATCAGCAAACACCTGGATTGAGATGCTATCATCATTACATGTCAACACGATATCCAAGGACGCCAGTTCTACGTAAAGAAAGTGAAATCAACGATCCACTTTCATAATTTACCTCCTAAATGTGCTTTCGCACATCCGTGGAATTCGGAGTTACAACATTACGCAACTTACGGCGAAATTATCGTTTACTTATGCAAATACATTAAATATAAAAATATGAGTTGTTGAATTTCGCAGGAAATAACTGAAGGAAATTGTCGGTAAATTTTCCTCACGTTTCTCCGCATCGATTGAAATCTCCGGAACACGGATTTAGTTTTGGAGAACGGACTTAATTTTCGGCTTACGTACATTTCGACTTACTAAGATCCATTTCCTGTTTATTAGCAGTCTTATCGAGGCTTGAACAACTACTTTGTTTCTGTCGCTGAAAGCCGTTGCGACGGGCGGAAAGCACTCGGGGTCTTCTGATAGTAATGACATGCCTACTAAGAACAAAGATTATATATTCACGGGACAGGACTATGCATCGTACACAGTGTATGGAGAAATCATTGCAATCTCGGTAACTGCAGAAATGCTAAATGCAACACGGGAAATTTCACTATGAAACTGCCAGAAATGGCAATTATTTCCGTCGCTTTTTTACATATTCACACCACCGAAAATTCCTGAGTCGAAGTCATATTTCCAATGAATACACAATTCCCTGAGATTTCCAGGTTTTCCAGAGTGCTGGACACCCTTCAACAGAAAATCAAGTGCGGTTCCTTGTCGCTCCTAACGCCGACCTTGTGCTATCCCCTTTAAAGGCGGGAAATCATCGCCTTGCCGCCGGCTTCTCTCTCACCCCATCCAAGGTCCGTAAATATCGGGTCGTGACACGCATTTGTCTAATGTAATCCGCCATTTTGATTCGACTTCGCAGCGGGAATTCGAATTTCCCATGCAAACAAACGTAGGTAATCGATGCAAAGAACCACGATTTGCTGTTTTACTACTGGAGACAGATCTATGAATTTTTTACTCTGCATAAAGGATATGAGGTCCCTTTGGAAGCAGTTCTCGCATCACACCCAGAGGTCGTGGGTTCGACTCCAAAAATCTTAGAAATCACACATCCACCGCGCGAACGTTCCATCGCCGTATTTACAAGGAACCACGATTTGCTGTTTTACTATTGGAGACAGATCTATGAATTTTTTACCCTGCATAAAGGATATGAGGTCCCTTTGGAAGCAGTTCTCGCATCACACCCAGAGGTCGTGGGTTCGACTCCAAAAATCTTAGAAATCACACGTCCACCGCGCCAACGTACCATCGCCATATTTACGGAGAACCAGGAGAAGATACCAGACGGAGCAGATGCGTAGCAATGAAGAAAACGCCAGCTTCTACTGCGGAAGCAGGGCCAATACATGGAAAACGTTAAGTAATTTATTACGTTACACCGATTATGGTGATGTTATTGTAAAATAAGGAAAGAATGAGTTTCTTAAATCCGTTTTTTTTAGGTCTTCCTGGAAACGTAATGGGATTCTTTTTTTCTTTGCTTCTTCAAATAAATAATTGTATGCATTCCATTTCCGTGCCATCTCCAAAACTGGCATACTTTCCGTTAGCATACCTGCCTCTCGCCTACTGTCGACCAAAACATTATGTGCACTCCAAGGGTTCCTATATACTTAACGAAAGAACTACAGGAAATGTAATCGTATCAATATTTTGGCCGTTACATTCTACGTCAATTCATTTACAATTCTTTTTCTGAAAAGCCTTCACATCAAATTTAAATGCAACACAAACAAGAATGTTTTAAGCGTTTTCTACAACTTAAAGTATTTTATTTTTAAAAGGAAACGATACTGCAATTAAATGTTATCATAAGCGTTGGCTCCGAGTGGTCGAACAAATGCTATTTCAATATCGTTGCAATCGTTACTTGTTAACACCCTTCACACTCGAGTGCGCATAATATTTTGGTCGAAAGTAGATTTCGACTGCGGCATTCCTCGAGAGTTACTAGCACGCACCGTCCATGTGAATTATCGCCTTACTTTTCCTCCCAAGAATTAAAAGAAAAGCATATTAATAAATTGCAAGGCGTTCAAAGCGAATTTTAAACGCATAGCAACATCATCTGCCCCGCTATTGTTTCGAGGTAAGGGATCCAGTATGGCTTTGGTTTCGCCAACTCATGTTTCGTTCGGCCGCATGTCCTGCCGAGGTAGCCAGTCGAATAAATGGGACGATTTTTTTTGTCAGTTGCTCAACTCCGAATTCCTACACCACATGATCCGGAAATAATCCTTTCATGAACTAACTTTTGGTCTTAGGAGCGAAGACAGAAAACGTACATGGAGGCAAAGCAAATGATTGGAAACCGTTAGCCGAATTGGGATGGGAATCGCTGTCACAACGCAGGCTGAATTATAATCTTCTAGGAAAATTTAAGGAGGGAAATTTCATTACTGACGTTAATCATATACTGCCGGCTCCGACTTATTACGGTAGGCTCGATAATTCTAATGAAAATGGACAGATTTAAAATGTAATTTTTTCCGCTTACGATTCCAGAGCAGAACGTTAAACATCGCGTAAATCGGTGGTAATTATGGAGGTCAGAGTAGGTCCATAGTATTTTTTTTTAATTACCTGCATGTTCAAATCAACGTGTGACTCACGTCCTTGTTTTGTAGTGTTCATTTTAGTTTGTTGCGTCATTGTTCCTGGTGTCTATGCACCCCCTGCCACACACCCCCGAGGTGGCTTGCTGTAAGAGTTGCATTCACGTCTGCGTCGCACATTTGACAACGTGTACTTAATGTTACTATCATGGAAAGAATGATTTCATGATCACTGGTCATGAACTCAGTGTCATCAGAGCACAATGGAATGTCTCCAGCGCGGTTCCTCCTCACTCGAAACGCTGACCTCGCGCTTATCTCCCCTTTGAGATCCTCGCCTCATTTCCAAGAAACCGCGTTGCCACGTTTCCAGGAGACCGCGTTGCCACGTATCCCGCCTGCTTCTCCATAACTCCGACCGCCGTCCATCGTCTTTAAAGGAAGGACTTGCTCGCCGGTTTAAGCAATTAATTAAGTGACACCAATTACGGAGATGTTATTGTAAAATAAGGAAAGAATGAGTTTCTTCATAGACAACAGAGTACATTCTCGATGGATTATACAATCGATGTCTTTTGACATTAATGCGTCTGTTGGTTGAATAACTCAATAAGGAGAATTCAATGACTCCCCGAATTATATTTGCAATGGATGTCGTTCGGCATTGAAACGCATTTTCAATAATCTCACACGATAGTAGAACATGGGCATAACACCGTGGAGTTTTTCTACAACTCACCAATTCCCGAAAAGAAAGTAGACGCGTATCGTTTCAACTTATTTTTCAATGTCGCACGACGCAAAAAAAATATATTTCGGAATCTCCGACACAATTACGTCTCCCTGAAAACCTACTGGGTTTCTTTTCCTTTTTATCTTCAAATTCTACGTTAATTAATTTAAAGAATTGTTTCTCAAAAGCCTTCAGATTATTTAACCCAAATTTTCGTTCGGCTCCGTGTGGTCGAAAAAATGGTATTTCCATATCGTTGCAATCCGTAGATATCCTAATGTTGCGATGTAAAGAACGTAATTTAATGAACGATGTATTATAACGTCAGGATATGTATGGATTGCGACGCAATTAAAATAGCATTTGTTTGAAAATACAGAGTCGAGAAAAACGTTTCCGATGTAAACGTCAATTCTTGGTCTGATAAAATTCCGAAAGGTTATAGGTAACGCTGTTGAAATTTGTATAACAAAGTTTGAAGGGTTAAGCATTGTCGCATAGCATTTAAGAAAAAAACAGCTTTTACCGCGGAAGCAGGGCCAATACATGGGAAACGTTAAGTAATTCATTAAGTACATGTAGTGTCACTAATAACGGTGATTTTATTATAAAATAAGGAAAGGATCATACAATCAACGTCTTTTGACATTAGTGCGTCTGTTGATTGAATATCACACGATAGTAGAACATGGGCATAACAGTTTCTTTCCTGGGCTACAGCTCACCAAATATAGTACATTAAAAAATAGTAGATGAAAGCAACTGCGAAACGTTGTGAGAATTTGTAAAAAAGTCCTGCACGCATTGCCTCAAGTCCTGCGCATTGCATCCGGGAACGCACATGTCGGCACTGAAACATAATCCCTAGTGTCTTCGGCAGTCGGGAAAGTGAAACCGTAACGAGGACCACAATCCGATTTTTTTTTTTGGCCACGAACTCAATGTCATCAGAGCACAATCGAGGATTTCAGAGGACATCGGATCCTACTCAGAACCAACGCTGACCTTGTGCTATCCCCTTTAGAGGCGGGAAATCATCGCCTTGCCGCCGGACGATGGTGCCATCGGCGGCAGCCCGGGAAGTAATATCAAAGGAAGGCGGCAAGCATTGTTGCGGAGCAATGAAGAAAACGGCAGCTTCTACAGCGGAAGCAGAGCCAATACATGGGAAACGTGGTCCCCGGTTTAAGTAATTAGTGACACTAAGACAACAGAGTACATAGATGTCTTATGACATTGAATTACTCAGTAAGGAAAAGTTAATAACCCCCGAATAACGTTTGCAATGGATGTCTTTCGGCATTGAAACGCATTTTCTTCAATCACACATACGATAAGCGTGGAGTTTTTGCTGGGCTACAAGTCAGCAATTGTCGAGAAGTGCGTATCATTTAAACTTGTTATTAACGGCCGCAATGTATTTCGGAATCGCTTTGTAACTATAATGAAATGAAAGATGATAGGAAATAAAAAAAAAAGGAAATAATTGATGAAAGAGATGCAGACGTGAACCTCTGTGAGAATTTGTACAAAAAGTGTGCACACGTGCACGCATAGCCTCAAGTCCAGCGCATTGCATCCGGGATGTCTGTGGACATGTCGGAACAGGAACGGAATCCGTAGACTCATCGGCAGCGGTGATAGTGTATAGGGGAGGTGGACAGAAAAGCGCGCGCCGAAGGCGCGCGCGATTTTTTGGGTTTTTTTTTTGTCACGTGGGATGCATTCCATTTCCGTGCCATCTCCAAAACTGGCATATTTTACGTTAGCATTCCTGGCTCTCGGTTTCCTTCAAAGGGTGCCTATATACGTACCGAAATAACCACAGAAAATGTAATCGTATCAATATTTTGGTCGTTAAATTCCACGTCAATGAATTTAAAAATTTGGTTCTCAAAAGCCTTCAGATTACTCAACCCAAATTTTAATGCAAAACAAACAAGAATGTTTTAAGCGTTTTCTGTAACATTAAGTATTTCATCTATAACAGAGACGACAATACTGTAATCATTTCTATCATAAGCGTTTCTCCCTGCTCTGTGTGGTCGAACAAATGCTATTTCATTATCGTCGCAATCGTTAGATATCCAAATGTTATGATACAGTCGTAAAGAACGTAATTTACTGGACTAATTTGATCAAATTACGCTTTTAACAACCATGTATTATAACATCAGGATATCTAAGGATTGTAACGCAGTTAAAATGAGCCGAGAAGTACGTTTCTGATGAAAATGATTGCACAATCAATTCTCGGGCTGATAAAATTCCGAAAGTTATAGGAAAAGCATAAATATTCTTCTTCATATATTTCGTTGAAATGCGGATAAAATAGTTTGAAGGGTTTTTGAGAAATAACCTTGTAAGCACGGCGTGTTAGTTGAGCAAAGTCACTTTTTCCATTCAAGTTTTAATTAGAAATGCCAACGTACAATGAAGAAAATTAAAGTGCACAAAAAAAACGTGGAATTGAAGGAGAAAAATATAATATCATTACATTTTCTGCAGTTACAGTTACTTGTTAACACCCTTCAGACTCGAGTGCGCATAATATTTTGGTCGAAAGTAGATTTCGACTGCGGCATTCCTCGAGCGTAACTATCACGCACCGTCCACGTGAATTATCGCCTTACTTTTCCTCCCAAAAACACACAACAAGAATTGACCGCTATGCGTTATTAGAAGGACTTGGCTGTATTCGCGCTTTCAGATGCCCCTTTTTATTGTTTGCTACGGAATTTTTTTATTCGGGGAACTTGAAAGAAAGCTTCAACAGTTATGGCCCTCAATCAACAAAAAAATGAAAGAAACGATTTTTACGACGAGTATAAAACCCATGATTGAGATCGTTTATTATGATCGAACTAGGTATTAGGACCCACGTTAGGCAGGAAACGTGCCCGATGTCAACGGAGACGAATATTTCACAAAATATTTCACACAGTGGCTTATGGATCACATCAACATTGATTTTTACTGCGTCTGGCAGTGGGACGATTTCTTAGCTACAAGCATATCAGTACGTTGTCTCCGTTGTAACGATAGGCTTTCGTGTCCCGTTAGCGGTGCAGTACGGAAATTATCCTTTCCTGCAATCCTAGCATTTTCTTATGCAATTGGAAGTGGAACTGTTATCAAATGGCGTACCATTTCACGACAGCGGCCGACGGAATGTAATGACCATTTCGATGTCTGACGAGTTCACAACGTGGTCGAGTGGGAGTCGGCAAAGCATACATCAGTTTCTATCAAGTGGAACAACGATGCTCGCTATCCAGAATAAGAAAAAAAATGTTTCGAGCTTCCGGAATAGCTTCGGTCTCGGAAAATATACCCATCTCCAGTAATGACGTGTCCGTACCGCGGCGCGCTTAAAAATTAGCATTCTCAAAGGAACTCTGGATTCGCGACCAACTCGTCGAAAGGCGCGGTCTCGCGGACCGCGGTTCGAGCACCGGCCGTCCACCCAGTCCTCCCGCACCCTCAACCCGAAAAACAAAGGGCAATGCCGAAATCGCACGCACCCGCCGGCCGTCCGAAGGGCGCCTCTCCTCGGGGGCACTCCCAGCGGCCGAGACGCGACCCACCGACTAGCAGCCCTGCAGGGACGCAGGCGAAGGATGACGCCGTCCGACGGCCCCGCCAAAACGGCGCCACGCCGCGCCCGGGAGCGCCCGCGAGCCGTTATTTCCGGACTCCGCAGCCGCGCGGGACACATGCCGTATTTACACCGCGCGCCACGGACCACGCGCTGCACCCACGGAGCGGGGCGCGACGTCGGCGGACGACCGCAACCCCCACCACTCCCGCGGTGCAAGGCGCACCACGGGGTCGCCGCCCACACCCACCAAAAGGCGATCGCCCGTCGGAGAGTCGAGTACAAACACTCCGAGAACCGCGCCGACGCTGCGCCGACGAGAGAAGCATTTGCTCCGAAATGGTACGACAGTAATGTAAGTCCTAAGTGACAAAAATCCGAACCAACGATTTTCCTTTCGTGTCTCACGCAGGAACTATGGCAGACGCAGCATCCGGAGCAGCAGCCGCCGCACCACCGGCAACCCAGCCGTCCGGCACCGTGGCCGTCAAGCCCCTGCCTTCCTCGGGAGCCTCCGCGGCTTCCAAGAAGGCGAGCAAGGGCGGCGCCGCCAAGAAGGCGCGCGCAAAGCCCTCGCATCCACCAACGTCTGAGATGGTGAACAACGCCGTCAAGAGCCTCAAGGAGCGCGGAGGATCCTCCCTGCAGGCCATCAAGAAGTACATCGCCGCCAGCTACAAGGTCGACGCCGAGAAGCTGTCGCCCTTCATCAAGAAGTACCTGAAGGCGGCCGTCACCGCCGGAACCCTGGTGCAGACCAAGGGCAAGGGGGCCTCCGGCTCCTTCAAGCTCTCCTCCACCACGCTCAAGGAGAAGGCCGCTCCCTCGGGAGTCGCCGCCAAGGTGAAGAAGGCCGGCGCCGCCAAGAAGACCGGGGTGAAGAAACCAAAGGCAGGAGTCAAGAAGACGACCGACAAGGCGGCCACCAAGCGGGCGGCGCCCAAGGAGCGCTCCAAGTCCGCGCCACCGGCGAAGAAAGCCAAGAAGGCCGCCGACAAGCCCAAGAAGGCCGCAGCCAAGCCCAAAGCCGCCGCCGCTTCTTCCGGTGCCGCAGCCAAAGCCGCCAAGTCACCGTCCAAGGCGAAGAAGGCGCCCACGAAGCCGAAGGCGCCCAAGCCCAAGAAGACTCCCACCAAGGCGAAGCCCGCGGCCAAGAAGCCGGCGGCACAGAAGAAGAAGTGAACGCATTCGCACTCGTCGCTGCGTTCAACTACGGCCCTTTTTAGGGCCATCAATATGTCTCAGATTTGTGTTTTACTATGTCGAGAAAATGTCAAAAAAAAAAAAAAAAAAAGTCCCGAAAATCGCCTCTCTAAAAAATATGCCCATAACATGACGATGCTTGGAAATCACGAGGCAATGGATCATGTGCGAGGCGTAACATGTACATTGTCGTGCAGGGAGATGATTTAGGCGGTCTCCTGGAGACACATTGTATCAGGGCAACGATTTATTGTTGAAATTGTCGTCTCCTGGAAACACATTGTATCGTGGCAACGATTTATTGTTAGAATTGTCGTCTCCTGGAGACACATTGTAACATGGCAACGCATAACTGTTTACATTGTCGTCTCCTGGAGACGCAGAGCATGGCAACGCATTACTGCTTACATTGTCGCATCCTGGAAACACATTGTATCACGGCAACGCACACATCCATGTACATTGTCGTGTGGCTCACCGTCGTGTCATAGCAGGGCATCATTTGCGTCATCGTATCACAGTGTAGTGAGCACGTGGCCACTAACTGAATGAAATGGCGCGCAAAATGTAACGGAAACATTGTCGTGAGATTCACTCCGACGTCACACCAAGAATTTTTCTTGATCGAGCCGTGAAAGTACTCAATTCTTTCGTCATCTCTCTTTCCTAACGTTTTGGCAATTGTATTGTTAAATCATGGACAATGGATTGGTCCTGAAAAGGACCTTTGTTTATGAGCGTAACTACGCAACGCCTAAGCACGCTCTCCACGGATACGACGTGCCAATTGGATGTCCTTTGGCATGATGGTGACGCGCTTGGCGTGGATGGCGCAGAGGTTGGTATCCTCGAAGAGACCGACGAGGTAAGCCTCTGAGGCCTCCTGGAGCGCCATAACGGCAGAGCTCTGGAAGCGGAGATCGGTCTTGAAGTCCTGAGCGATCTCACGGACGAGACGCTGGAAGGGCAGCTTGCGGATCAGGAGCTCCGTGCTCTTCTGGTATCTCCTGATCTCTCGGAGGGCCACGGTACCAGGGCGATACCTATGTGGCTTCTTCACACCTCCGGTGGCCGGCGCGCTCTTGCGAGCGGCCTTGGTGGCCAGCTGCTTCCTTGGAGCCTTGCCTCCGGTGGACTTGCGGGCGGTCTGCTTGGTACGTGCCATCGTTGCTGGAACGGAAATCGGTTAGCCAAATTCTGGGTCCGCTATTTATGTCCTCCTGTGCGCGCCGTTATAAATTCCTGGCTCCCGATTGGGCGAAAATTCAAACTGCCTCCAACCTTCCTGCCTCCTGATTGGCTGAGAACGTCTCTCTTGGACCTCTCCGCTCGGAACCTTATAAAAGGAGGCGATTCTGATTTCATCCCACAGCGACTTCAACGAAGCAGCACCAAGATGACCGGACGTGGCAAGGGAGGAAAAGGCCTGGGAAAGGGAGGCGCCAAGCGTCATCGCAAGGTTCTCCGCGATAACATCCAGGGAATCACCAAGCCGGCCATCCGCCGTCTGGCCCGCAGAGGAGGAGTGAAACGTATATCCGGACTCATCTACGAGGAGACCCGCGGAGTGCTCAAGGTGTTCCTCGAGAACGTCATCCGCGACGCCGTCACCTACACCGAACACGCCAAGAGGAAGACCGTCACCGCCATGGACGTGGTCTACGCTCTGAAGAGGCAGGGCCGCACCCTCTACGGGTTCGGCGGTTAGACGATCGACGCCTCCGACCACAATCGACACCTCGTGGTCACGAAAAAAGGTCCTTCTCAGGACCAAAATATTGTCCAATGATTTAACTAACAATTGCCAATCACTGCTACGTTCATTAAAAAAAATTATAAAAAAAAATATTTGCGAAAGGAGCCCTGTGAATGACTGATCGATTACCAAATCGCGCTCAGCTTCCACAAAGCAGCGTGTTTCCATGGTTACCCATTGTGGCGTCATACATAGTATTGTTGTGCCGACAATGCACAACAATCATTACTCTCCTGCCATTGGATTAAAATGCTTATTGTTATCCAATTGTCGTTGTTCACAGCAATGAGCGCCCATCGTCGTTGTCATGGTGGAGCGCTTCAATGTATTTCGACATATTCTCGTACGATCGTCCACACACAGCACGTACAACGTGAAATCCGGTTAATACTAAGTTTCGACTCCTTGTTATTTCTCTAGTTACCATCATTTTCATCAACGTCCTTCATCTCAGACGTAATCGGAGTGTTTTCGCCAATTTCGTTTGTCATTTATTCCATATTTTATTTTTAGTCCTTCAAGCCGTTCGGCTAGTGGATATTTTGCAATGTACGTCATAATTTTATTTTCCTCTTCCAGGCATTAAGAAAAAAAATTTTTTTTTTTACTTTCTTGCGAGGCATATTTTTCTCCTAGTATTTCTCGTGCTCTACTCTCATGAGGTACACTCTTTGTTATCGTTCTGGTCCTTAAAAGGACCTTTTACTCAACAAAGCTGGTGGCTTATGCCTTCTTCTCGGTTTTCTTGGGCAGGAGGACAGCCTGGATGTTAGGCAGGACACCTCCCTGGGCGATGGTGACGCCGGAAAGGAGCTTGTTCAACTCCTCGTCGTTGCGGATGGCAAGCTGCAAGTGACGGGGAATGATCCTCGTCTTCTTGTTGTCCCTGGCGGCATTGCCTGCCAACTCGAGGACCTCAGCGGCCAAGTACTCCATGACGGCGGCCAGGTAGACGGGTGCGCCGGCACCGACGCGCTCGGCGTAGTTGCCCTTGCGCAGCAGACGGTGGATACGCCCCACGGGAAACTGAAGACCGGCTCTGCTGGATCGGGACTTGGACTTTCCCTTCACCTTTCCTCCCTTTCCGCGTCCGGACATGATGATTCAGGTGCTCGACGTCGACGGTGAACAGTACAGCGTCTCCGCTAAGTTTGGTGAAGGGCGGCGGCGTGTCCTCTTTATATAAGGTCCGGGGCCCCATAGACCCATATTATTGGAGCGACGCCATTGGTCCGATCGCCCGGCGCCGCCGTGAGGGCACCCTACCCCTTTATAACAGTGCAACTTCCCCGCCGAATTTTGTATCCGCAGATTGCAGAGACTCCTCGAGCATCATGCCACCCAAAACCAGCGGAAAGGCTGCCAAGAAGGCGGGCAAGGCGCAGAAGAACATCTCCAAGGGAGACAAGAAGAAGAAACGCAGGAGGAAGGAGAGCTATGCCATCTACATCTACAAGGTGCTGAAGCAGGTCCACCCCGACACCGGCATCTCCAGCAAGGCCATGAGCATCATGAACAGCTTCGTCAACGACATCTTCGAGAGAATCGCTGCCGAAGCATCGCGTCTCGCTCACTACAACAAGCGATCCACCATCACTTCCCGGGAGGTGCAGACGGCCGTCAGGCTCCTGCTCCCCGGTGAGTTGGCCAAGCACGCCGTCTCCGAGGGGACCAAAGCTGTCACCAAGTACACCAGCTCAAAGTAAATTCTTCCATCGAAGAATTCACTGCAAACAACGGCCTTTTTTAAGGCCCTAATC
>CAKOGI010000048.1:0-64067 GCA_933228895.1 Platycnemis pennipes
CCAATTAACTCCTACAAGTAACCAAATTTCCCCGAGACAAAGCATTTCAGACAAAGGCAGTATTACGAATCACATTTTTATTTCCCACGCGTGAAGTATTGAGTTGAACACAGAATATGAATATTATAGGCACAGCTATAAACGCTGAGAAAACTAAATGATTTAAGGAAGCAAGTGAACATTTTAAGGGATTCAATACTTATAGTAAGCAATATATTTTTTCTATACTTGCATGAGTTAACAAGCATTGAATAAACACCTTAGGGAGTCATCTTAGAAGCATTCTTCGTTTACTCGTAATCGCTGCTAATCCCAACAATCTTTAGCTCATCGCATTTTTCTAAGCAATGCAATGTTAAATCAATGACGGTGTTCATGCACGACGATTCCCTTCCAGGGTAAATACTAACTACGGTGAAGTAATATGTTCTTCGTCAACTCTTGCAGCTCACTTGATTCCGTGGCATACTTGATTAATTAACTTAACACGAACCATTAAAATATGGAAAATTTCGCTGCGACAATAAAATGCTCAGAACACTAATACCTATTAAGAGACCGTTTCCCAGAATAACTTCTTGCGCAGGTACGAGTTATGACGCTCTATCATAATAATCATAATATTAAGTACTAGTTAAAACGCTCCATCATAATAATTCAGGCTCCCATATTTGTGATCGAAGACCTCTTTAGAGCTATCCGTAAAAACTTCCATTTCTGATCAGTTTCATCGCGAAAAATCCCCTATAGAAATACATTCAATATCATTTCAAATTTTTACTCGTCTTAAAATCGACCATTACCAGTTCTTTGTGTCCACATTCAAAGTCTATCTACATTCCTAATATCTGCCGTAATTTATCTCATCCTCCACCTCTTTTCTTCTCCATTTTTCAAGCTCATAAACGAAAAAATAACCATTATAGCGCAACGAACTTGACCCACAAAAGAGGGAAAAAAATTACGAGGAAATAAGATTTTTGGTCGGGGCCCATGTGACGAAACGAGCGAACGTAACTCGCCCGTTGCCCGGCAACAGGAACATGAGGCAATAATTACCCACGTTTCCGAGGCAACAACTTGGGGAACGCGACTAGCCCCTTAGAGACAAAACACGGCACTTTGGTCGTGCTCTGGAGTGGAAAAATGGCTCGCGCAATGGTCTGCAATGGAGGGCAAAAAAAATCAGCAGAAACAATTGAACACGATTTTGCCGACTCGGGAGGAGACGCTGGAAGGAAAAAAAAGGAGAGTATGGGAAGGGGGTGAGAAGATGGGGGTGGTGAGGCAGGTTGCGAAAGGCTCATTTCTCAGTTCTCACAACACGTCGGAGTATGCGAGCGGAGTTTTAGCATGGGGATCGCGGAACTGATAACCTAAATAAAGGAGCTCACTATTCATTTATAGGTACGCAAACGCCTTCTTGGAAACACCGCTTTGTATGCACCATCGTGGCTGTGGGCCACCGTTGTATGTATTTTCTTCACTTCGACCACGAAAAAAAGACACAGGAAGGTTCAACGAAGCAGCGGTCGACGAGCACTCCTTCCTCAGGCAGAAGCTAAAAAAGAACGTACTGTCTTAAACTGAAATCATAGAATATCGCGGAGAGGAATGGCCAGTGGCCGGGGAGTAGAAGGTTTTGTAAGCCGCTGCTTCTTACAGCTAGAAGAATATTCAATTTATTACATGGTACAATATACATAAGGCGGTCAAATACACCGAGGACGGGTAAGCTATTCCAAAATTTTTTGAATACATATATCATTTCCGTTATTGGAGACATCATTCTCGAGATAGCCACGTTGGCCGAGCGAAATAAAAGTAACTACCCAATAATCCACCAAAGACGGCATTGGTAGCTACGAAGATAAAACCCTGGCCTGACAAACCAAAGGTCGCGGATTCGAATCCCACCCGCCCAGGGCATGGATTTTGTATTGTCCTACGGTTAATAACGTATGTTAGATAGTTGCAATATATCCTTAGCTGTTGCAACGCCTTAAAACCATGACTACTACTACTACTATAATTCAATCAGTTAAATAACACCACGCAGATTTATTCCATTCTATCTTGAAATTATTTCATTCACAGCTTAAACCAATTCAGATATGCCCTAACATAATAAGATATCC
This sequence comes from Platycnemis pennipes, assembly GCA_933228895.1. Classification (NCBI taxonomy): domain Eukaryota; kingdom Metazoa; phylum Arthropoda; class Insecta; order Odonata; family Platycnemididae; genus Platycnemis; species Platycnemis pennipes. The sequence continues at coordinate 2,139 of CAKOGI010000048.1, forward strand.
AAATTCAATGTTCCTATTTTCACCGGACAAAAAAGCAGTCTTCTAAATAGAACTAAGAAAATAAATTCAACATTTCCAAAAAGAAATTGAACATCCTTTCAATTGAAAGAAATTAAAATGTAAGCTACTTAAAGAAATAGCTTAAAGAAATTTCATTCCATCTCCTGGGTTACATGTTTAGTTCAGTAGACGCTCAATAAATACTAAAGGGAGAGGCATGCGAAAGGTTGGAGCATCTTTCTCTCCGAAAAAAAACTAGGTTGCGAGCTTGAAGCCTCAGGGGATGTATATATGTACTGTATAGTGCCATTAATAATTCTAAAAAACCATGGAACAAAATAACTTTTTTATGGATAGACCTAAATTTAAAAAAAACATGGAGAAAATAGAATAACATGAACCTCTGCTCGGGGTGACGCTGATCTTGATAAATAATTATACCACTTCTTTGTCTAATTCTTCACATTTCTTATCAAGATGAAAAACACCTAAAACTATCAAGAAACTCTATTTAAAATGGTCTTCGCTGAATTTGAAACCCTTTTTCGGTTCAGGTCGGTATGATCGGGCACCTCAATTTTTTTCCTATTGGAACATTAAATTACTTTTAAAAGGAATTTTTCTCTCTCTTTTCTACATTATATAGCCCCTAAAAAGTAACCTCGGTTTAAAATAACGGTGAAGGTAGTGAACATTTTTAAATATCTTCCGACCTTTGTCTGCTAACCCATTGTGTTTTCCGAAATGTTTTGCATTTCGAAATGGAATAACCCCATTCCACAACCACGCTAACGCCATGGGTTTCAGTAAGCTGTACTGGTTTTGACACTCAACCACCAACACTGCAAACGTAAGTCCCACAACGGCCGCCAATGGCATCGGATGAAAACTCGAGGAATGCTGAGGTAATGAGAAGTGATTGGTTTTCAACCCTTCTGAGAGGGAAGCCTTCCAATATCTCTTCCCCACCTTACCCCCACACCTCGGACGGAATAAGGAATTCTCAATTCGATCTTCGAGAGAGAGCGAAGGTCGAGGGTAGGAAAAAGAAATGAGAGCAGGACGGACACTAATAGGACGGAGCGAGGGACCGACCAGTATTGACGCATCAACTGACCTATTTGGAAATCGAACCTGACCAACCAGCACCACTTGAATGAAAAACACCACCTGCCACAAGTCAACGGGAAATTAACGATGCATCGTGATGAGATCTCTCTGCCTATATGTCGTCTTCTAAAACGAAATCAGATCCATAAGATCTCAAGTCTTGAATATTTTCTGAATCATGAATTATTAAAAATAAAACTTCCAGGTCTGATCTAACAATCCAATAACCATGCATTGACAGGAGTGAACGAATACGACAGATGCAGATATACATCAAGGACGCTTCCAATTCATGCCTCCTTGATTATGAATACGAAAACACGTACTCTAACATCTGACGGACCTAACGAAGATTCATTCTCTCGGGGGACAAATATTTATCCTAAAAATAGAACAATAGGCGTAAGGAAGCGAACTCGAAAAAGCTGAGCATTAATGCCAACGACAGATAAACAACAAGTGCAACAAAGAGAAGAAAAACAACTTCCCATAACTTCGGAGTTCAAGAGACGAATGAATTTTGAAATAAATTCTCTTCAAGCATTTATGACCAAAGCTAGACGTAACATTCTGATGTGGACATGTAAAAAATGAAAACGTCCTATTCAAAAGATACCGAGGCGCCATTGAAGTAGGGCTTAGAAAGTGTACTACATAAGCGGAAGTGAAAAATGAATAAGGGTTTAGTATTCCCAGGCATAATTACTAACTCCAACATGAACGGAATATGACTCTATGATTTGTTTTTTTTTTGCAAATCCTCCCTCATTTTTCCACGTCTCATGATAATTTAGCACATTAATTTAAGTTAAGACTCGTAAATGTAGATGCAGGCATATTTGTGACCACCCTACATCAATCTTCACCACTCCATAGACATGAAGGCGCGGCTGATTCGTAGTTTCACTATAGAAGTTAACTGTCACTTCACCTTCAATCGATGGATACGATCAAGATACACCATACTACAAAGATAATGATGTGACACTATCAACGAATATTTCCTATCTCTATTCCTCCTGATTCTCAGTTAACGGACATTTATCCTTCCATCAAAATCTCTAATATAGAATTACTTACATCACATCCATATACCCAATCTCCCGCACCTAATTCTCAACGGAAACTCAATTATCCCCAGCCATGCCAAAAAGCTTCATCGTTTTCATCATATTTCCAATTATTTATCGCATTTCATCATTTATTAGCCAAATAAACTGACTTTTTAGAATGTCTCTGACCAGATGATTAGTTCTAAGGCAAAAAAATTCTTTCTAAATATCCATACTCTCCTACTTTTACCTAAATACTCACCCGCCATACTTGGTGATTTAATAACAATTCAGACAGTGCACAAAACATAGGTAACATTTTAAAAAGTTGGACGAATTACAATTATTACAAAAAAAAGTTTTAACCAGAGAGAATATTATGTTTAAATTTAAGTAACGAAAACATAACTTTACCTATACTACTAGAACTAGACTCTTGCTATAAATTTGTAACATTTGTTGGCAACAGCCCGCCAGTGATGTAGGTATTTCATTACAACATGGTGCTATGATGTAGAAAACGTGAATACGCAGGAAATCATTCTCAGGACACATACTGGGGTTTTCACGAACACTTCATGGATTAACTAGAAGAAATAAACGTTTAAATGTCTTATGGTAGCGGCCAAGGTCAGATCGCACAGTATAACCTGACTTAATCATATGACACCATTAAGTCCATTGACTGAGTGGATTTCGAACCGGCGATCTTTGAGTTACCGGGCAGACGTATCATCTACCTGAGTACCACAGTGTGCTCACGAATTTAAACAGCACAGAAAACGTACGGCGCAGGAAATTAGATAAATTTCACCGACCAAATTATTATCAGTATACAGTAAACTGCTGATTATCCGCGCACTTTATGCGGGCTGCAGATTATCCGTGCATCGCCAATCTATTTAGACGATCGGCAGTGGTCTCAAAGGTGAGTAAACTTTTGTTATTTTCCTTCAATCGTGACTTTTACTACGACCGACCGACCGACCGATGCTTTACGCCAGGCCACCCGAGGCTTGCGAACAATTAATTACGGCCGGGACAACTCTACTGGATTCTTTTTTGTCATAAAATGCTATTACGTACAGCAAGAGTCCTATCATTAGCAGATTTTGTTATTTTCGTAGGGATTTTATTTATTTAAGCGGCGCACCGCAGAGAAATTAATCCGGATAGAACCAAACAGCGGATTATCCGTGTTTCCCAATTATCCGTGCACCCTTAAACAGTTATTAGCACGGAAAATCGGGAGTTTACTGCAATGAGTGACTTGGTGAAACAACTCCACCACCAAGTCGGACACTCATTGCCACGCTGTTCGGCTCAGGAGGGTATGCACGTATGTACAGCGAGAGTCCATTACGTTGGGGTGGGGGGAAGGGAAAGGGGTAGGGCGCTCTTGAGGGTGGAGGAGAATCCTCCCTCGAGTCGCGGGGCCGACAGGGGCGTCGGAAATAGGCCGAATAGTTCTCGGAAGCCTCTGGAGCGCGGGGAGCGAGAGGTTGCTCGCTGGCGGCGGCGGCCGAGCGGAGGAGGTACGGGCAGAGAGGGGGGAGGGGAGGAGTTTTCGTAGCCTTGCACCGCCGGAGAACGGAGGGAATTTGAAAAAAAATGACCGACTCGGCCTTGACACTGGTGGTGGGGAATAGCGAGAGGAAAAAAAAATATCGACGGGGTCGATGATGATGATGGGATGAAAAAAGAGCAGAAATTCCTTCCATATTCTGGGTTCGTTGTCACCTGTTTAGAGCCATGGCGGCTGACAACGTCTTCACCGCGGTTTTGCGATCACGACCTTACTATCAGAACGCAGGTTAAAATTTAGGCTATACCTTTAGGAAAATTCAAAGCTGATATATTTGCAGATGAGGTTAGAAATGTATTAAGAATCCCTACGTTATTACATTAGATTTGATCAGATAAACAAGATTAGAGAGAGATTGTTGTATATACCTACTGATTAATTTAATACAACATTTTTCCCGCGTACAATGAGAGAACATTCTAGGCAACATAGTAAAGAGATACGTAGGTGAAAAATTATTAAACCCCCTCGCCACATACTCTCGAGGTATAACGTAGATGTAGATAGCAAACAGTAGAGAGACGGAGGGGCCCACACTATTCCGGCTGTTAGGTAGCGCCAATACACCAATACCAATATCCCCATGCTCTGCCTTTCTCAATAATATCTTCCTGCCCACAGTGAATCATTACTGTTGAAAAATTAATTCATCAGCATGAATAGTTCATTATGGTTCCCCAACGTAATCCTTGTTGACCATAATAGAGAATTACCAGCTTTGTTAGCCCGATCAATTCACTGCTTCTCACCGGAAAATATCTGGCACTGATAGCATATGGCATGTATCAAGCACTACCTTGTTGATTAAAATAATTAAAGACAAAAATCTGCTATTCACACTTTCTTCGATACATTCAAAAAGCCCTTAAAGAGTCGGGACATGAATATATTTAATTCCTAAACAATATAACTAGAGAAACTTTGTAAGCCCCACAAAACATAATTTATTGTATGACCAAGGTTTCGTCTGTTACGGTATCATCAGGTATATGATTATATTGTTTAGCTCAGCTTCTGATGATTGGTAGGTATGTTTACGTCTCCTTTCCCAACGTAGCCAGAGGACAGGCTTCCAATATGGACTTGAAGGCAAATTCGGTATTGCGGTTGATGTTGTTACCCTATAGTTGCGTTTGAATTTCTCGTCTTTTGTGAGTCTATTTTTCACACATTCATATAACATGGGATTATAAAATAAAATAGTAAAAAATTGGTCAAGTAGGTAATTCCACACATTAGGAGAGCTGACGTTTTCACGTGTAAGGAAAAAAAGAGAAAACTGCAGAGGAAGACCCTGAATGAAGCAGGGAAATCAAACGGATAATGGCGGAGGAAAAAGCAGAGGCATGAAACAAGAAGAAGTTAGCCGTCATGAGAAGAAATAATATTACAAATATTACTCACGATGCATACTCTCACAGTTCATTTAAATCAAGCGCCTCCGAAACCTATTTCTTGGGATCACCATTTATCGCTTTAAGGATATTTAATATTTGGGCGAGAGTCGCAGAGATACCGTTGAATTTAACCAAATTAATGCAGTTTTTCCTCTAACTACGACGTTATTGAGGCTATTCAACGCAATCCTGAGACTTTTTTGTCAATTAAGTTGAATTGGAGCAGGAATTTCTATAAACTATAGATGAAAATAGCTGTGAATAAGTAGTGAAAATAAAAAAATTATGATAATGGGTGCCGAGGCTTTTCAGCTGACGAAATCAGAGATCATTCTAAATTACGTCGTTTCGAATAGGTTAGTGGGGAATCATCAAGTTTAGTTAAAGAACAATATAACTCATCTTAGTTTTAACTTAGTTTTACGATTCTAATTACCGAACTCAAGGAAAATGATTTACGACTTCCACACTCCTCAATGTAGTTCACTGAAAGAAATTAATGGTATCAAGAGAAACGCATTAAACGCCTCTGCTATAGCAAAAAATAACAATGAAATCAGAAGTACGCTCCTTTCGCACTTAAATTGTAAAATTTAAATCACGACAGGCTAATTCCGTTAATTATTTTGCAAGTGTTGGTTTTATATTCAAAACAATACTTTAACTAAGCAAAATAATCTTGAAATTAATCTTTTTAAATATAATGAGCATCTGCTATTGTTTACGTTAAGTGTTTGGAGCATCGTTTGTTCAAAACCCCGGAAATATAAACATTTAAAAGGAAAATGGATTATTCACTTAGGAAGAGTGAACGTAGAATAATTCCAATAAATATTTAAAAGAATAACCAGACGCAAAAAACGACAAAACAGGGCAACTCACATCTTATTCAGTGTTGAGCAACGAAAGACGACACTTTGGGTGAAACGAAAGTGGAAATTTAAATCGAATACAGGAAAATCGTAATTTTCTCATCCAAATTATCAACATACGGGATGGGCATATCACCTCAAGAAACTTTTACAAGCAATGCAGACAATGCACCGGCAGACGTGAAGAATCAGCAACCACGGAAAAGATCGCGTATTTTATGACTGAAGCCCTATGAAAAGAAGTTTCCCTGCAGCGCTGCATTTAACACCCAACAACTCAGGTTACATCGACACAACAAACGCGACACGAAAGGCGAGTTATAGGGGCATAGCGGCCACTTCCCACAAAAATCCTATTTCGCTGTCCAGCTGCGAATCCAGGACAAACAAACGAGAAAGTAGCACGTAAAAGCAATCAGCTGTGCAAATACAATTACGTTTTCATAAGCACGAATCATCAATATGGATCATAACTTGTTTTTCCTCGTCCATCCTGCAAGAGAGCCCATTTTAAGTATTCACCGAAGGCAATGCTTAGCAATGCGAATAATCCAAACAGAGAACGGCTCCTTGACTTCACCGAAACTCACGAGAGAACAAAAATACCTTTAAGCAAATACGAATTGTTAATGATCAGTAATGTACGCATTTGATATCTCAGCTTAGAGTAGGGTTCCACCAAAGACATCTAGTTAGAGTGGAATCGTTTTTTAATCTTCATAAGGCAAAACATTGCCAGACATCAAACACTCATTATTTTGACAAACAAAGCTTAAGGGACTCAGGCAGAATATTTACAACAGACCCAGATATTTAGGATGAAATTTGTCCTAACACTTGAAGCTCAAAACGACTTCATACATGTATTGAAATGAGATTTCGCTGACACTGAGTATAGATGTGGACCTAGTACCAATGTCAATGTTTATTAGTAACTTTAGTGGTATTAAAACATTACGAAAAGAGTATTCATAAACCCTAAACTGTAAGCACCATTCCTCTCTAGCGGCAACGAGTAGCATACGTATCTCCCTCAGATGGCTTCCCTACATTCCATGATTTGTACATGCATACATAAATGCAAATGCATGATGAACCAAACGCTGGACTTGTCTCTTCTCAAAAGGTGAAGGAGTTTGGAAGGCGACCAAAAGGCTGAAGGAACAGAATTAAGTGCAACACCTCAAGTGAGTGAAAATATCTTCAAATTTTCACTTACACATCAATTGCGGGTAAAACTGCCTTCCACTTGTACACCTGAGCGTTGTAAACGATATCCAATTGGGTCTCAGCACCCAGTGTGGGCCCCAAGTATTCAAGACCACGAAAGAGAATCTGGCGTTGTATTACTGGGTCTTGAGACCTTATTGGATATCGTTATCAACGCTCGGGAGTACAAGTTGAAGGAAGTTTTACCTGTAATTGTAGTGTAAGTGAAAAGCTGAAAGAGGTAACTGGTGAAAGGTGTAAAGACTTGGGGCCCACAGAAACCAAAGGAGTGAAGAATATACTATGTTAGTACAGTTCGTGATGTTCAGGCATGGAATGATATAAATCATACAGCAATGGTTAAATACTTATCCGCTTGGGAGTATTCGTGAATCGCAAAATATTCGAAGTCAAGCCAAAAGGACAAGACGCTACACCCAACGGATTATTCCAACCTCTTACTTGCGGACAATTTGCAGAGCTAGAGAGTCGTCCTAGAGTGGTGAAAGTGGCTAAATTAAATTAAGTGTATTCACATTTACGTCATTCTCTGTAAGCAGTCTGAGGAGCTTGAGGTAGGGAGTAGAGGTAGCTGACATAAAAAAATAGAGCGGGGGAAATTAGAGCAAAATATCGTCCGCACTACATGACTCGACAGTACGAATGGCGTAAGAAGGAGTCTAATGATATTCAGATGAAACAAAAACAAGAGCAAATAGTATGCTTGTTTCGTGATAACTTCCTACGTAAGACGATCACAGCAGCGGAGAAGAAAAGGGTGGAAGCATTTGAAATGTGGTGCTACAGAAGAATTATGATGATAAAATGGATAGACCGAGTGACAAGCGAAGAATTCTTAAGAAGAGTGACAGAAAAGAGAAGTCTGCTGAAAACTCTAGGAAGAAGACGGGACAACCTAATCGGCCATATCTTAAGACACGATGGCCTGATGAAAACAACCGTCGAGGGAAAAGTGAACGGGAAGAACGGCAAAGGAAGGCGTCGTATGAAATATGTGAATATGAGAAGGTGAATATGAGAGTATGTGAATATGAGAAGGTTGGGCGATAGAAGAATCGAGTGGCGGACTGCGTCAAACCAATCCCAGGGTTGCTGACCGATGATGATTCCTACGTAAAATAAATAATCAGCCTTGGCAAACTACCGGCGACGAATTAAACGACAAAGAGGTGACTTCGAAGCAACTTGCAAGAGAATTTTTTGCACCGGCAAAAGAAGATTCGTGCTATGGCGGGGAGGATCCAGAACTTCACGAATCCTCTCAAGAATCGCTCTAGCCACCATTTTCGTGCAACGAGGAAAGGATGCGTCTCATCAGACTGCAGAGGAGGCCGTTAGCGACGCATACCACGACAGTGATGTGCCGTTAGCGAGTCTTCTCTCATCATCTCCCTCCAGCTCGCTCTCTCTCCCTCTCTCTCTCTTCCTCGCTAATTACTCCATCCCATGCCCCTGAAGAGACTCCTGCTCCCCACTCATGAACCACGAGACGAAGGAGATTGAGCCAAAAGGGGTTCAGGAATGGGTGCCGGCGGGGGAGGGATGGGACGGGTGACCAATCCTAGCAAACGAAACACGTGAAACCGTTACCTTATTGTCTCGTGACGACGACTGCTCCGCCACTATTCCTAGGCTTGTCCGCACTCGGCCACACACATGCGCACGTGTTTGGATTCGAACCGGGCGGCCAGTGCTAAAGTGTCCCGGCACTAAAAAGCGGGGGCGATGGGAGGGACGGGAAACGGGGGCTTCTCCCATCTGCGCCCCCGAAGGATCTTCGCTGAAAGGGCGTGGGTCCGAAGAAAGAAAGGCCTCCACTCAAGAGGAGACGACAAGCCAGATGGAATCGACGATGTTTATCGGGCCACTTCGCAGTGCGAGGCGTCAGACCATAGCAGACACGTAAAACACGGTCTAGGGCCCTTGTGGGCGCAGTTATTATTTTTTTTTAAGGACGCGAGGAGCTGAAAATGAACCGGCAATATCATTCAAGACGTTCCGTCACCATAAAAACAAAATGTCGCGAAAAAATTATGCCAAAGATTGTATTCCATATTACTTGACCCGCGAATGGGCGGGTCATCTACCACAATAAAGTGGGGGGAAACGGCGACGGACTTTTCAGTGCCAAAATGGGATCCAGCGCCATAAGGTAAACATTTCGAGCAGGCACCCTCTCTGGATGATGCTGGACCGATTGGCACCTTTCAAGAAGAGCTACGAGCTTTTGTTGACACGAGATTTCCTTCTATCTTCACCCGATTGTGACCTTAAACTTTTGACACTACACCAAACATCCTTCCCTAAGAGCTACAATTACGACATCGGACGCACCTCATGAGTACCACTGTTATATGAAGAAAATCAATAGCATTCTGCACTAACAAATGAAAATATTCCACTGCCGTAAAAGGCATGCTAGAGTACTACTCAGTGCCTGTTAGAACATTATGCCATCACAAATCTGTAACTCGGAAGGCTTTGATCCACCTCGAGAGACGGGCGCAAGCAATTAGGAAGAGGAAAACACAAGCAGTAGGTTTTCAAACCCGATGCAAACACTTCACAGATAAAGCCGTCCTTCGCGCGAAAACGGAATATTGAACATTCCTTGGCCTCCGTTACTATGCGAGCGGGCATAACCGGTTTTCCACGCTCTACGTTCGGGTTTCGATTCTTGCTGTGGAAATGAGCCTTCGGTGGATGCAGTTGAACATCGCTATTCCGCGGAGCCGTTACCTTTCCTACGAAAACGATTCCATCCTATGCACTAATGACCTTTGCACAAACATACGTATTTTCAAACATAGGGAGGTTGATATCACTAGAAAATAGCTTTGCGTAAGAGCTTACAACAAATTATCAACTCACATCCTCTGGAACAAAAGTAATTGACTTCATTTGCATTACAGAGAGACGCGACGGACAATAACGGTCACATTTCGTTTACTGCTTCTAACTGGAGTGTAATTATACAATAATTTAGTATATTATGTCCATACCTGATGAAACCTCGAGGGAATATAAATTGTTTTCCTTCCAGCGCAACCCCAATGGAATTAAACTATGAAGTCCCGAAGAAATCTTCGAGGTAGATCTGTGATCTTCCCCCCTTTGCCACACACCCTCGCGGTGGCTTGCAGGGTATCGTGTAGATGTAGATTTAGAAAACCTCAATCAAAACTACAACAAGTTCGTGATTGCGAGAGAATGAACGTGGAGTACGCCACTTGCATAGGAAAGAAAATTGGATTAAACCGCAAAACATATCCAAAAATGCAACGTGCGGCGTAACATTCCTTAGGTATCACATTCGCCATCACTAGGGAAAGCTGTAAAAACCTTATCTGCTGGCTGTTTTGGATACCGCACTTCACCCATAAAAATAAAACTAACGCGCAGCATTTGCAATCAGAGCCTAAAATTTGTTATAGGAGAATAACTGAAGGACGTAGAATGCTAAAAAGCTGCGATGCGTTCAATAACAGTGTTGAAGAGAGTACATCCATATGCAGAAACTGACCTCGTAAAAATAACTATTCAGCTCACTTAGAGGATGAATTGGGAAGAAAAAAGCACAAGACTCACCTATTGTTATCTCATCAGGTCCAGCGGCTGAGCTCCGGATGGAAGATAACATCGAAACCAGAACAGGATCACTCATTACTCTCGCTCTTCGCCGTACTTGCTTGTTGCTATATCCCTTGGCTTCGATATCAAGTATTCCATTGAAAGAGCAACCGAAGCAGCATCCAACATTCCTCCCTCACTAAACCTACTATCACTAAACTGGACGTCCACGTCCCACTGACCATCCAAGGAAGAACACTCACGTTGTGTGCGGGCACACTATAACAGCCGCAACTAAAGCAACGAGGACACTGATTCTAAAACGAAGCGATTCCTTCCAGCAACGAACTAGCATCCCCGACAAATCTCGCAGAATTCTTACCCAAACCGAACTATTTAGCCAAAGGGAAAAAAATTATAACTTCCTAAGAGCAAATCCAATCCACACGAGATCCTGGAGCATCAGCAGCGTTTTTCAGATTACCACAAGAACACAGGGTGAGAAAACAGAAGATTATCCACACGTTTTCTTGAGCACAGAACTTGTCTCGTGGACCGGGAAGGATGTGAAACCGGCGTCTCGGTCGGGAAATGGTTGGCAAGGAGGAATATGAGGAGAGGGTGGATGACCAGAGGATTCGTGGTGTGATCAGTGGACAAACAATGCACGTCTAAGGCAATCCACGGGGGAGAAGAGCGGCGGGGTTTTGGAGAGGGGAGACCTTCCAAGAGCTCTTCCACTCCCGCCAAGGAGTAGGGACCGCCTGTCTGACACTCCAGAGGGACGGCTCGCGAGTGAATGCCCGCCGCGGCCGACCGCGCCGGTTGCCCACGAAAACGATACACCGGCAGAGGGAGGAGGGGAAGGGAAGGAGGGAGAGAAAACCTTGGGTCTCCTTCCAGCGAAGGCAGGCGGTCGGCCTCTCCGCACCATGCGGGCTCCCCCGAGGAGGAAAGAGCTTGGGAGCGAGTCTCCGTGGTCGCCAGCCTCCCTCTCCTTCTACCACTCCTCCGCCTCCTCTTCTTTTCCCTCCGCTTCCAGATCGGAGCAGCTCTATTCCCTCCTCCAGCACCACACCAACTCTCTCTCTTTCTTTCTCTTCCTTCCATTCGCCACTTCTATCGTTCGTGCGCCCCTATAGGGAGGCGTGGGCGGGAGTTGAGACATCGGGTAAGCGGAAAGGGTTGAGGAATTGACGGACGGTGCAGAAGATTCCTCCGTGGTATGAAATTTATGTGATTTTTCAAAAACTTCTTAGCGCTTGTAGTCTTGATAAACTCTACTTACTACATTACCAGGATAATACTCTCACCGAAAATAACACATAAAACTCTTTTGGCTTCATTGCGAGAATGGGACATTTTTTCGGAAATTAGAGTTTTCTATATGAAATTAAAGTATTATGACTGCAGAAAAAATGAGATTTTATGGAAAGAGGTGGTAAGGCTCGCACTTATCAAAGAAAATAAACTGGTCGTATTATACAGCACAACTTCACATGCTAAGTTATCTCTCATATAGCACTCGATATCAAAGGCTAAATAACGCAGGAAAATAGATTTCCGACATAAGAGAAAATGCCATTATGCCAAAAACTTACTGCCCAGATGCAAATTTTTCCAGGAAAGAAAACTGTCGTGCAATGAAGGAACAAATATATCTTAGTTTCCGAGTTATCACTAGGCAACTGCAATTACTGCAGACAAAGACAGTAAGTTCTACAGAAATAGCGCTGCGTTCGGTCCCTCATATTGAGAAAAGCCATTATGTACTAAAATATATATCCATAAACGTTTCGGGATATTGAAACCCTTTCTCTTAATTCTCGGACGTGTAAGCATGTCATCAGTGATAGAAATATATAAGCAGCATTGAAAATATGTTGGGATTTCTCGCTTGTTTTCAGCGCGAGCAGTCGCGATGTCAAGGGAGACTAGAGAGAAAAAAGGAAGGAGAATTGAGGTTCGTGAGTAATTTACGTCAAGCCAGTATAATTGGCAGAGGGTGCTACTGTATTGTTACCATCATCGATAATTTTTGAATTGATTCGAAGCAGCCAAGTTACGCCTATCGTCACCGTCTTCTGTAACCATTTTCGACCGAATAGAAATAAATCATTGCCATTAGCGTGCCGATTCATCTGTTTAATTTCACTAAAGAAACTGAGATCAACCGAAAGACGTAGTAAAAGGAATAACTGATAGTAAGTGGGGAACTAATTAATCCCGGGGAAGTAGTTTTACAAAATCTGAGGTTTCAGGCGTGACTGAGTGGAAGCGGGACATAACTGCACTTGAATAATGAGCAATTTACACTGCGAAAAGGTTTATTGCGACCGGGTTTCGCTTTTTACAGCATCATCAGGCCTGAAGATGCTGTAAAAAGAGCAAACCCGGTCGCATCAAAACTTGTCACAGTGGATATCTCTCATTATTCAAGTGCAGTTAAGTTGTTTTGTGTTCCATTTCACTGAATGATTTTATAGATTAATAAATATAACAATTACTTGAACATTTGATTACTGAGATGGCAATTATTCAGCAAGTGAGATTAGCTGTGTTATAAACGACATACAATAAGACAAGTGAATTTGGGATGGAGACTGGGACAAAAAAAACGATGTGGACTGAAATAAATAATGATATAGACCTCTGCACTGGGGTGCGGGCCTGCCTAGAGTGACTTTCACGTAATTTAAAATTGAATATTACTGCAAACAACAATTACGCACAAATCATGATCACGAACAGTCGTATTACCGAACTGCATCGGTACCTAGTAATCAGTGAACTACAGCTTTTGATGTACAATAAGTGATGTGGATTTTAACTGTCTTATAATTAGTCAGTAGCAAATAAAAACAAAAAGAAAACTAGTAATTCTCCAAAAATGTTATTTATGGCAAGAATAATTCTTCCATGGGGACAGAGAAGACAGAATTTCAAAGAAATATTTCACGTGATCACAGCTGTCGCACCAAATAAGAACTTTGATTATATTTATATTTTGGTGAGTTGTAAAAATAAACTTTATAGAGCTCTGTAAAAGGATTTTTACCTTTCAAGACACTTTTACCGGATGAATATGACGACAGGACAGGCTTTAAGATGTAGACACCTACTTCATGATATGATATGTCCTACTTCACATCAGATAATCACCAGGTATTTGGTTTCTAGTTAGAGTAACTTGAATTTATCCTCATTACAATTTCAGACAATTCAGGAAACTCTCTCAAGCATTCCTTATTTAATGCCTTTTATTTCGGCCCCTAATTGCTTACTGCCGTGAAAGTGGAGCACCCATGTCATAATGTATTCCTATTTTACATTTTCATCGTGTTTCCTCTCACCCGTAATTTCATATTCTCGCATAACACCATTATTTACTTATTTCAAAATAATTGTTTACGAAAATATTCCGCGTCCGAGTTCCTTAGTTCACGTGTGAAAATGACCTCCCCATGACCATGGAAGGGCGCTGCTAGAGAAGGAATTAAAAATGTTTATGTAACGCGAGACAATATGGATGAGAACTGTGTGACCTCATTTTTTCTTTCTCACGACACCTTCCACTAGTGTCGCGAATAAAACTTGGAAATCCATTGTTATATAACGCTCCACATCTAATATATCTGCGAAGGAGAAGGAAGAATGTTTTCATAAAGCTCGCCATGACTTGTGCTAGGTGTCTATTTAAAGAAAAGCATGCTTAACGCAGATGAATTGCAGTCATGGAAGATATTTTGGCTGTCTGGGTGCAGCTAAAAAAATAACGATTGTCAGAAAAAAATGTGTAAATACGCCAATGAGTTGAACATTTCCAGACCAATAGGCTTCCTGAAGTTTGAGACGTGATGTGGTAGACTTTATCAATAATGGCAGAAAAGAGCAAAACCAAATTTCCAATAATGAAAGTTTAAATACTGTCGGACCATAGTTTCCATGTAACTACTCACATCATCGTCAGACCTGATGGCCATAGAATATTAAATCATTCATTAGTTGAAAATTGCGTTTGCTCTTTCCACCATTAAGACCTAACTTGCCAGAAAATGCGCAAACTACCACTCTACCGAGGATTATTGATCACAAAGGCAATTTTGGGAGTATCTAGCTATGGGATCTCCTAATAACCTCATTTGCCATTATGGTCCATCAGGAGTGGAATCGTATCAGCGCTCGTAAGGCGAAATTGGGCTTCAAATAAGCCACTATCCACGACGATAGATCCTTTAAATTATCCTTAATAGCGAAAGAGGTCTTCTCAGCTCCTGTAGATCTTCGTAAAAATTGCATTTAGTTAGTAATCCTGGGTGACGTGGTGGTCTACACATTAACCGGGCAAACCGGTCAATGCCCGATTCCCGGTCCAAGTAACCTTATTCCTCTGACAGTGTTCAACGCACTAGCGGACCAATTGCAACGGCAGAGTAAAATATTTCAGTGGTGGCTTATCGTCAACAAATTTCACGTAATACAATCAAAGTTTATTTCCTGGTTTACTCTGCACGGCAGTGATTTTGCGGAATAAAGGTCAGCGGCTCTAAATGTCATTAACGGTAAATTGTATTAGATAAAAGGTAAATTAAAATGATAAACGGTAAGGTACGTATGTAATTAAAGGTGAAATTATGACCATGTAGCTAGACCATTTGAGAAATCAGATTCATTACTACTAAATATCGGAAATGGTAAGAAAACTAAGATCTGAAGGCGAAGATATTTCGTGAGATTGAATTAGTAACGCAATGATCGATGTTGCTTTTTTTTGACAAAACCATATTTAAAATGAATAATGCTTCTTCAATTCCAATACTTCGCACTTGATACTCAATCGCTATTGGGACTCACTAAGCCCTCTTTAACTACCGCTGGTACCTCCAGAAGAGTGGCCTTTTTTACATGCTTGATTACGATCAGGCATTACAATAGACCTTTATTTTAAAGCTCCAGCATCATTTTAAACATATGTTGAATATTTCAGCAATCTTCGTTTCTTTTTAGGCTCAAAATCTATCAAACAATTTGCAATTCATTAAGCCTCTTACAGCCTCTTTCTGTTTTCACTTATCTCCTAATAAAATAATACATTTTGAGAACTCCTTTGAATAATTTTTCAAATGATGAATTACACTAGTTTAGATGGACTTTGAAATGGTTCCACAAAGAAATATTCACTAAATTAAATGATAGATTCCAGCATATTATGGTCGCCATTATATTGAAAATAAGATTTCAAGGATAGAAAGTCGCTATATCTGTTCTATTCGCAAAGAAAAATAGATCAGGAAGAAGTCGTACAGCCCGGTAAAGTTTAATTAGGTATAAGTAGTGGTTAAGTATGCAGAATATCTGAATATAGCCCTTAACTATTCATAACGCACACTATATTCACCCTTGCATTCCTGATCAAGAGTATACAAGCGAAAGCTTAACGTATTGGCGTAAAATGTATCTTTCCACATAGTTTCCTATTATGTATTTACTCCAGAGTACCTAGAAGACGCCCGGTAAGCACAAGTTTCTTGCTACGCAGTAGCATACATCTTATGTTAGTTGCACGTACCTAGAAACATACTAGAAAATGATTCACTCCCTACCACGTACCTTCGTAGTGGCTAGCAAGGCACTCTTTGAATGATGAAGACGGAGATAACAACTCTTTTCCTCTGCCTATCCCACTCACTTAACATTGCTACCTATTGCAAGCCCCTTAAAAATCCCGTTACCCGTCAACACCCCCTCTATATATTTTTTTTTCTGTCTCATGATTATCTCTACAGTTACCAGCAGGCTATATTCCACACTTCCTCGTCTCTTGCCAGCCTATGCTCTCCATTTACGCACGAAAGGATCCAATTCCAGCAAACATCAAATTTCTGCTAAACGCTGAGATCAGATTAGACCGTATAACCTCTCTTTCACATATGTACCAACCCATATATAGTTCGTCATCATTTACCTCTAATTGTAAATATTTCTTGGTGAGGGCAGTTCCTCGCCTGATGATCCTACAAATTAGTAAACCCATTTCCATACTAATCATTCATGAGATGCTCGAGCTGTTTTGTATTATCCACCATATCCTTTACATTTCATATTTGCTTTGCCTAATGTTGAGAATATTTTTGTCTTTTTTGTCTTATAAAGGTCTTATAAATCTCATTGCGAGTCTTTCCGAAGACCAAATCTGAATTCGAAGTTTTATTTCCATTCCATTGCTAAAAATTTATAGACCTCATCATTGACTGTACCTCCCTGGATGACTGACAAGGTCAACAGAAAATCCAAATGCTATTATATATTTTCCTCCGAATTCCATTCTCACTTTAAACCTGTCCCATGAACCACATGCCCTTAGCCTCCCTTTGCCATATCCCGAAAGGATATGGCAAAGAAAATCCCGATTTCACTCCAATGCTCATCATTCACATAGAGATTTGCAATTTACTATCCTTAACTTATCCATTCTGATTCGTAATAGCACGCAATTACGGTCAATGTCTATCTATCATATCATGAATCTAGCATAATACGCTGGTTTTGTTTTTTAATATGTGCCTTACGTCTTCAGTAAGGCTATCCGATTGAAATTTATCTAATAGATTCAATCTGTACTTTAACCTACGCTCTGATAATGATTCCCACCCTAATTCTTTTATTAATTCTGAAACGCTACTTAACCTATCGTAACACCTTTTAACGAACCTAGCTGCTCTACACTGCACACTGTCTAGTTCTCTGATCAACCCTAATTCATTAGGATCCCATACACTGGCTGGATACTCAAGGTGGTGAAAACTAGTGAAACTAGTGAAAAATAGCATCGCTCTTTTGTCTTCTCATCACATTTCCCAGGTACTCTTTTTATAAATCCTAGCTTTCTCTTCGCTCGGCCGCATATTTCCCTTATGTGTCTTCCCCACGATAAATCCTTAGTGAATGTTACACCTAAATATCTTATGGTTTCAAATCATGTTTGGTCATGTAAACATGATTTAAGAGATAGAATGTCGATACATTTGATATGTAGTGCATATTTGGTGAGAATTCACCCCCTGCCACACACCTTTATGGTGGCTTACAGGGTATTATGTAGATGTAGATGTATGGTCAAATGTTTTCCATCCTTAGGTATAGGATATTTCGTTTTGGGATGACCATAAAAAATTACAAATAATTTTGTAGTAAAACCTAAGAAGGCTTTTCTTAAAGCAGGTGACTTATAACCCTTGAGTTATACCAGTTACAACAGCATGAGACCACAGTTAACGAAATTAAAGCTAAAATAATAATATGCTGATTGCAGCTGATGAAAAAAATAACTATGAAATAAGAAACAATAATGACGGAGAAAAGGATAGGAATAGTTTTTACGGAAAGATTTGATTTCGTAGTGCATGTATGTTGTGAATTCAACTCCTGCCACACACCTTTACGGTGGCTTGCAGGGTATTACGTAGATGAAGATATAACCTGGAAATCAAGGGGTTAGCTCAATAATTAAAGGGATTGACAAAGGTATTCTTCCTGAGTACAGGCAGTTTCAACCAAAGATAAGATAACAAGACAGTGCAGAGAACAACCAATCACAGAAATTTCGGCAGGTTTACAGCATTTATAATGGTCCAAATGACGTGGCCTTCATGAGGAAAGAAAGCAGGAATGCCACTAAAGGAAGATGGAAACAAAATTATTAGGTACGAAATAACATCATGGGTGGGGAGAGGCATAAGAGCGGAACGTCAAGTAGCTGAGAATCTCCGGATTCAAGGACAACTTTAAGACAGGACTAAGCATAATAGTCTCTCCACGGGGCTGGAAGGTAGCTTCCGCCAGGACCGATACATATTCGAAAGTGAATAACGAATTGCGCTCGCGAAAAAAATAATGAAAAGTTGGAAGGAGGAGGACGATGGAGGAGGCTGATGCGGTGAGGAGGGTGAGAGGGAGAGACGATGCCTAATGTTAGCTCGCCGGCCAGCCCGAAGAAGTGGAAGATATTTCTTTCTCTCCAGCCGTTCTTCCTCTCGATGGAGGTGAGTGAGCTTCCGACCGTCGCACTCCCTCGCCAAGAACGCAGGTGGTGAAGTTTGCAACCATTTAATTCCACTCTTAGTTGCCAAAATGTTATCACTTCCTGAACTATCAACCCTATATTCTAGGAAGGGAATTCGCCAATAAAAATAACCGCAACAAGCTATCAAAGCCCTCTCCACCATCAATAGTGCCACAAGTACTTATCTCAGAAGGCCGTTCTACATGGGGATTGTCATTTCGCAGTCGCGTGGCGAAAACTGCTACGTGTAAGGCAACGAATTGAATGGAAAACTAAGTTAGTTATTCTGGGGAAGTGACCGACCCGACAGTTCAAGTCATCTGTGCCATTTAGGATAGGTACTATATAAGGGTAGGAATTTTTAGGGAAAGAATGGCGTAGAAAAACCCGGCGTCGGCATTACCCTGCTCTTAACGAATAACGCCAAGGGGTAAATTTTAACGTCCCATACGAAGAAAAGAGTATTGAACTTGAGCTATACACACAGTCAAGTGGAGACCGGTATACCAATGAAAAGTCTCTGACGTTGCCGGTATTCGAACTCGTGTCCTCTAGCCACCACACCAACCCGATCCCCGCATGGAAATCTTCCCAGATCTACAGCTGAGCAGAAACAGCTTCCACTCTATTCCCATACTTTCATCCATGCAATCTCCACGCATTGAGACAGCTTCAAACTGCGAAATTTACTGCCTTGGTTGAAAGAGCATCAACAAACGAAACCCTGCTTTGAGATGAAGAAAGTGACCGGAGGGGATTTCAAGACGAACACATGGCGGTCTAAGTAATAACAGTTGAAGTAATACTGAACTCTGTTGCAGAGGGAGGAATGCCATACAATGCGAACAAAAGAGGGGACGGGATAGCATTTCAAATACCGGATGGTAATGAGTCAAGAGTGCTGATGTCAATAATGCTAGAGAAGAATTAGCAACGAAAAGATAGGTTCCATTATGGTTAGGAGAAGCACAAATGATGTACATTATACATTAACAAACATTGTGGTATATTACAAGAATATACCACAATGCCATCCATCTTTAACGCGCCAAAAAGGCCACCAGTATGTCGAGAGGTCGTATCCCGCGTCGGACGCAAATGCCTTTTTAGTAAGTACAAGAATTAAGTCATGGGTAGATTGCGTGATATGGCTTCAACAGCAGTAGCACATTATTCTTATAACTATTATTAACAGTGATATTCATCCTGGTCATTTCAGGCGATACAGAGGGAGCAGAAGAGATAAATATTTTGCTCCTGTTACCCGAGCAGATAATTTAATTACTTTTCTTCTTCTTACACTGAGGAAGGGAAAGTGTTCGCCCCATCGTTTGAGAAGTCCAGAATGGGAGACGACCCACCAAGAAACGTCGGAAATTCAACAGCTAAAATAATCGCCTCCAACAAGGAACACGAGGCGAAGGAAAGTACACTATTGCAGTCTTAAGATGAACATTCAGTTACCATTAAATACTCCACAAGTCCTCAGGACTACAACATACAAGAATAATTGGTACACGGCCAGTTTCCGAGCACCGAGTTCATTCCCCTCACAAATACACCGGAGAACGAGTTTATGTAATGGCGAAGTAGGCGGGGAAAGATTGCTTTAAAGGGAGTTTTAATTGGTTGTGAGGAGATGAAACACTCAAATGAAAGACGGAACAATGAGAGAGGTTACCCGGAAAAGACATTCACTGCGCAAGCTAATGCAGCATTGCTCTTAAACACCTAAGTGTCGTGAAGTACAGATTTGGAGGCAGCAGTAAAGGGAAAAATATTCACGATGTGTTCATGTGAGAGTTAATCAATACGTTATCGGAAATATAAATATACGTAAAAAATAAAAAGGATATTACGCTATCTAACAAATTTTATATTTATTTTTCCCCTTTTCCTATCCACGCAGGTATTCGTATTCCTCTTATCTTAATTTCGATAGCAAATACAAGAAATATTTAATGAGAAGATATCTAGCCATGTGTTTCACTCCCCGACGGCTAAATAGTGTCATGCAGTAGCGTACCAAGGCTACCTTGGCTCCCGGGGCTAACTAGATGGTAGTACCCCCGTAGGAAAAAAAATATTTTTTCTTAAAATAAAAAAAAGATGTTTTTCAATTTTGGCGCCCCCATTTACGGCGCCCGGGGCGACTCCCCCCTTGGTACTATACTGGTGTTATCACCAATCAGAACTGACGATATTAGGTATTTGGACAGATATCACCATTGCAATTTTATCCGCTATGAAAGTCGATACGAAAGATGACTTCAAGATATTTTTTGTCACTGTGATTAGGATGATGGCTTCCACTGCCGGGGTTCCGGGTTAATTTAGAGTGTAAATAGAGAGCATAATCCTAACATATAGGGCTCCGATTGCGGATTGAAGTCGGTTACGTACAGGTCAGATAATGATAAGTTCTGATGCAAAGCGGTGGAATTTGAAGTCCACCGAGGGTATGTATGTTGTGGTTGTCTTAGTTTTAACATTTGATAAGATGATTTGATGTAACTGAAGATGCTTTAACCCCAAGAAACCGATTTGTTTAACCAAATACAGGGCTTCCATTTTGGCATATTCCTCTTCCGGAGAAGTAGTCGGAAATATAATTTCTGTATTAGTCTTACTTTTTTAGTCTTCCTTTTTTATTTTTACTAAATGAATATTTGACAATGAATTGATATTTTTTCTAGCTTCCCTTACCAAAGGCATTTAAAGCACCAAGAATGCACCGTTAACGTTTGCCGAATGATTTTACAAAGGCCAGAAACCGAAAAAATTAATATTTTTATTTACCTGTATGCGTTAGAAAATAGTAGGAAAGATACTGAATGAAGGTTAATCATAATAAAACGAGTGTGATAAGTTTGTCTACAGTGAAAAGGGCCAGATTAAATTTCATTATAGTCGGTCACAATCTATATTGGGTGAAGCTACTGAGTAGTATGCTGGAGAAAAAAGGGAGAGCAGTATCGAAATTCGAATGAGGATTGCATTGGTAAAAGGTAGGCATTAGATATTCATGTCATTAGTTCTCATAGGCGAGAACTAAGGACAGGAATGTAGTGGAGTAAGGACGTAAGAAAAAGTCTGATGAAAAGTCTAATATGAAGTACAGCTCAACGTTTGAGGCTTCACTTTGTGGAACCACGAGATTGGAAAAGAAAATTTACTCTGTGCATTTCACACTAAAGTTTTATTTACTTCGACCATGGTTTCGACACTTTTATGTCATTATCAAGGTTATTTGATAGTGACATAAAAGTGTCGAAACCATGGTCGAAGTAAATAAAACTTTAGTGTGGAATGTACAAAGTGAATTTTCTTTTCCAATGAAGTATGGCATAATGTGTTGCTGAAACATGAACCATAAGAGGAATAAAATATACTTGAGAGGATTTGAGATATGGATATGGAGATGGTCTAGTCTACCTGTCTATTAAATGAATTAAATTGGGAGTCATTGTCAGATCGCAGGTTGAAATTTAGACTTAATCTCTTAAACAAATTCCAAGACCATATTTTCAGTGATGATGTTAAAAATATTTTGCGGACCCCAACTTACTATGGTAGACTGGACCATAATCATAAAATTAGAGAAATAGATTGCCGAACTGACAGATTCAAAATGTCCTTTTTTCCTCGTACTATTAGGGATATGAATAACGGTAAATATATCCAGTACGAGTGTAGCAATGGATAACATTGGTAGCTGCATGATGTTATAAGGACTTATAGCTAACCCAACTAACGGCATGTTCTTGCATGTATGTTTTGCCATTTTTATCTTTTTTTAAATAGCGTAGTTTTGAACAGTACCTATAAAAGTACTGATCCTTTTTTTATGCATGATATGTAGTGCATGTTTGGTGAGAGTTCACCCCCTGCCACACACCTTTATGGTGGCTTGCAGGGTATTATGTAGATGTAGATGGTTAGATGGATGGAAATGAAGACAAACGAAGAAGTGCAAGAGATGACAGGGAAGGAAAGGAAGCTGACTGAGGAAATTAGGAGAGGGGAAAGAAACTGAATGGAGCAAGTAACAAGAGGCGAAGGCGTATTGAAGGACGTTATATGGGGGAGATGTTATGCAAGCGGGGTACAGGGAGGAGAAGAGCGGGAAATTTGGATAGAATAACGGGGACAGGAGGTATCTCTAGCTGAAGAAGGGCATCGTTATATGAATGATTGGTGTCGGGGTGAGAGTTTTATGACCATCTAAACCTACCATGATCGGTACATCACTACTATATAATAATAATTAGAATTACTGATGGATTGGTAGTTTCCTACCGATTAGGGAGGATTTGATAAGTGTCCCTGCTCAACATTGTACACTTGTCAGGCCTCATTTAGATAATGCCGCTAGCATATGGGATCCGTACAAGGGAGGTATGCTAAAGGAATTAGAGAGTGTGCAAAGGAAATTAGCAAGAGTTGTTAAACGCCGTTATCACCATTGGTCACCAATCCTAAGATTGGTTTGACGCAGCTCTCCACTGATTGTGAGTTCTTTTCCTCGTTAGTTACTCAGTCGATCCATTTAATCTTCATCATTCTTCTCTAGCACCACATTTCGAAAGCTTCAATCCTTTCCTTTTCCACTGCTGTCATTGTCCATGCCTTACTGAAGTTATGATAATTGCATTAGTATTACGATTTTAATAGAAGAACTAGGATGGGAATTACTATGAAAATTTTGGCTAAACATTTTAAGTTAATTCGAAGCCGATGACGTTCGATATTTATTAAGAACCCCTACGTGTTACGCTAGGTTCAATCAGATACACGGGTGTAGAGAGATAGATTCTCCGTTCCGTAGTGCTTTACGAGGGCTTTTGCCCTTTTCCTTTCCCTCCTGCAGCATATTTCCCTCACCAGGGAAGCTTTTAAGGGAGTGCTTCTGCTTCAATTTAATTCTATGTAGTGTTTTATTTGCTAAGTGTTGTGGCTTTGTAAGTGGTGTTTTTTACTTGTGTAGTGTAAATGTTTGCGTTTAGGAAGAGGATTTGGTGGTACTTCTACTATCGTACCGTTTTGGAGCAAACTTGGGTGTTTGTATATATTGGTGCGTTTTTTTGGTGGGAACATTATATATCTTTCCTGCCTTACCGGATTGGGATTACATGTATATAAGAGTTGCACGTTTTTTGGAGAGTTTTTGACTTTGCGTTATTTTTAGTCTGGTTCGGGCGGAATGAATGGATTTATTTTGACTGCTGCAACTGGAACCTCATTAGGAGCGTTTGGAATAAAATATTGGTTATCTACTTTTTGTTGGGGTAACCGAGGAATCGCTTGTAAGTCGGCATTGGATAGGTTTGGGTCGAGGTGAATTATTGAATGGTGGATGGGCACTTTCTTGGGTTTTGAAGCAAATTTTTCTATGGATTCAAGGATAATTTGTGGAGGGTGGGCATGGGAGCTAGGGAAAGGTTTCCAAAGGTTGAGGAATAAATGATTTGGGTGTCGGTCAATTGATTTCTTTAGGGAGACACACTTTTGAGTGAAATGTTGAGAGACATAGTCAACTCCGAGCTCATTATGGAGTTGTCGGTTTGTGTGGAACCATCTGGCTCCAGAGATTCCACGCACGGATTTATTTTGGAAAATTTGGATTTTATGAAGCTGCGATTTGGATAAGGATGCAGTCCAGATTTCGGAGCCATAGAAGACCGCAGGTCTCACTATGGTCATGTAGAGGAGTTTTTTCAACTTCAAAGATAGTTGACTCTTGTAATTTAGCAGCGGGTATAGACCTGCTCTAGCTGCCTGGAATTTTTTGATGACATTTTTGAAGTTGGTATGAAAAGTTAATTTATCATCTAGATAAATGCCTAGAAATTTGGTTGAGGAGGACATTGGTATGTTTTGGCTATTAAATGAGAGTGAAGGGCCAGTTTGGCGTAAGGAATGTTTGGTTTTGTCTCTGAAGAAGACAATCTCAGTACATTTGCTTGGGTTTATGGCTATTTTCCATTGCAATGCCCATTTGGAGTATTCATCTAGATGAATCTGGAGTTGCTTGCGTGCCACACAGAGCCATGCATGTGAGGAGGTGAATGTCGTGTCATCTGCAAACAGGAATGTGTTGGTTTGTGTAGTGAGAGGAATGTCATTTGTGTAAATGTTGTATAGTGTGGGTGAGAGGACAGCTCCTTGTGGCACGCCCGCTTGGATTTGAAATTTAT
The DNA here is from genome assembly GCA_933228895.1 of Platycnemis pennipes. Lineage (NCBI taxonomy): Eukaryota > Metazoa > Arthropoda > Insecta > Odonata > Platycnemididae > Platycnemis > Platycnemis pennipes. Next base: position 27,214 of record CAKOGI010000048.1, read on the forward strand.
TTGTAGTGTTATCTTGGTAGGAAACTGTGAAAGATCTATCTGACAGGAAGGATTTGAGAATTTTAATTAAATTAGTGGGGAAGCCGGATTTTATAAGTTTGTAGACAAGGCCCTGGTGCCAGACTTTGTCAAAGGCCTTGTCCACGTCAAGGAATACCGCTGATGTCAATCTGTGGTCCTCTTTTTGTTGTATGACAGTTTCTACAAGGCGGGCAAGTTGATGTATTGTTGAAGTTTTTGGAGTGAAGCCGGCTTGATGGGGAATTTGATTTGGTAGAAAAATTTCTTTGATATGATTTAATATGCATTTCTCCAAGAGCTTTGCAAACGTGTTCGTTAGTGAAATAGGACGGAAGTTGTTGGGATCCGTGAGATCTTTGTTAGGTTTTGGTAATAAGATAATTTTAGCTTCTTTCCAGATAGGGGGAAAATAATTTGTGTGAATGCAGCTGTTAAGAAGGGCGTGTATTAATGGGATGAATTTAGGTGGGAATAATTTTATTGCTCTGGGAGGAATGTTATCCGGGCCGGGAGATTTGTTGTTGGGTAGTGCAGCAATAAGAGTTTGTAATTCTTTGAGTGAAATGTAGTTTGGTTTTGATGAGGGAGCTAGTGTTAATGAGTCATATTCTGTGTTGACTATATCCTCTGTTTCAGTGTGTTTGAGTGTTTGGTTAATTTGAAATCTGGTGTGGAGCATGGAGGCAAAGACATTGGCTTTTTCTGCTGGATCCGTGATAGATTTATTATTTATGGTTAGCGGGGGAGAATATTTCTGTTTGTTACGTAGCGCGTGCGCTAATCTCCAGACTGAATTGTCTTGTGTGGATAAATTCTGCAGAGTGCTATCCCAGGCTTTATTTCTATGTGAAGTGATTTCTTGTTTAATGATTTTGTTGAGTTGGTTTATAATGAGTTTCAGGTGTCGTTGTCTGCTGTGTGCAAACTCCCTTCTGGCTCTGTTTCTTTTTGTGATTAAGTGTTTGATGTGTGATGGGAGAGTGCATGTATTGAGTTCTTTAGGTTTGTGTGAGTATAGTGATCTTTTTAAGGCATTAGTGATGCAAGTGTTTATTAGGTGAATTGTTTGGTCAATGGATGTTTCTGTGTTTTCTATGTGTGTGTTTATAGTGTTGTATGTGAGATTGTTTTCTAGTATTTCTGTGTATAGCTCCCAATTTCTACTGGTGGAAGGTTTGCTAGGAGCAAGGATAGGATTTAAGTCGAAATCCGTGAGTACCGGGAAGTGGTCTGACGATCCTTCATACAGTACTTGATTTTGGTGGGCGGTATAAATGTTTTTGGTTAAGCAAATGTCTAATATGTCTGTAGATTTTGTGTTGTGCGAGTGAGTTGGTTCATTAGGCGCTATGACATTTATTGACTTTTGTAATACGTATTTTTGCAGCAGTCGTCCTTTTGCATTTGTGACTTTGCAGCCCCAAGCTTTGTTTTTGCTGTTTATATCTCCAAATAGGAGAGTGGATAATTTGGCTGGAAAAAGGATGTCCAACTCTTCCATCAATAGTGGTTTCTTTGGAGATATGTAAGCTGAGATTACATTGATTTCTCCTGCTTTTGTGGTTATTTGTACTCCTGTTACTTCAATGTTACTGATGTTGGAGTAATGTATTTGTTTGTGTTGTAATGATGTTTTGAGGCCGATGGCAACTCCGCCATAAGATGTTTTGGTGGTTGTGTGTCTGTCCTGTCTGTAGAATGTGTAACCTGGGATGCGAATATGTTGAGATGCTTTGAGGCATGTTTCGGAAAGTGTGATTAGGTCTGGTTTGTGATTTTCTGTCATGAGCTTTAGCTCTTCCATGCGTGGTGGAAGATGGCAGCAGTTCCATTGCAGAACTCGGAGGTTGACTATGTGTTTTTGATTACTGTTGTGCTCCATAAAGAAGGGTAAATAGTTCAAGGGCGTGCTTTAGAAGGATAGGGATGGCTTCGGTGAAGGAGTGGATACAGAGGTAAGACGGGATTTTGCTCAATCCCCATTGAATTAATGCAGCCCAATTCAGGGAGCCATCTGGTGCTCTGAGCGAAGAAATCGCTGTCGTTGCAAGTGGTACAGTGGAAAATGATTGGGGTGCTGGGGATGTGGGAATGGGATTGCTGGGAACGGATGTGGGGATTTCAGGTGGTTTCGGTGATGATGGTCTAACAGTCGATTCCGAGGTTGTTGACACACCGCTAGTTGGCGGCAGGATTGGAGCTGGTTGGAAGGTCGTCCTATTGAGGTTTTGTGGTGCATTAATTTTTTCTTTGGGTGCTGATCTCTGGGGTTTTGGCTCCTCGTAGTGTCTAAGGGGATTTCTTGTGAACGTGTTTGGTGTGTGTGGTTTTGTATGTAGATACGGTACTTCTGCACATGCTTCATCACCAGATGTGGATTGATGCTCAGTGTTAACTTGGTCAATTTCCAGCACTTGGAAGGTATTATTGGTAGGGAATAGCTCTCTGGCAACAACAGGAGTTTTTTGGGATTGAGGATTTCGGGTTTGCCATGGGTTTCTGGTAGGAGTGGGTGCAGGTTTTAGGTTTATGATAGGATGAGTTGTGCTTGGGGTGGCCTTTGTTGCATTGCGTCGCATGTCGGCAATTTTTCTCACAAATTTCGGACATTTTTTGAACGTTGCTGTATGAGGACCTCCGCAGTTGAAGCATTTAGTAGGATGACCAAGTGGTAGCGTGCAATCGCCAGTATGGTGGGGTTTTGCACAGCGAGCACAGTTCGGGTCAAGCTCGCAGTAGTTTTTTGTATGGCCTATGCGGCAACATTTGGTGCATTGCGCTGGCCCTGTGGATCTGCGGTATTCTTCAATGGTGATGGGTATGCCTCTAATGGTGGTTATTTGTAGTAATTCTGCTTCTTGATTCTTATTGGTGAGTAGAATTTTGTATAGGTTTGTTGACCTAGGTGCCGTCTCCTCCGTAGTATCCTTTAATGGTCTGGTGGTTGTCAATATTTCGAATAAGTCGATATCAAATCCTTGGTCAGTAAGTTCCTGTTTAAGGAATTCTTTTGGTAGTTCTTTTGTTAGTCCTTTTATGACATAAATACGTCGCTGTTCCGACGGTAGGGCATTTGTAGAAAATTGCGCTTTGGCTTGTTGCAGGATTTCTTTAATTTTCCTGAAATCCTCTAAGCATCTTGCGTTTATGATGATGCATTGGTTTGTGATAGTGGTTCCCATGGGGTAGTTAATTTGTTTCTTTATGTTGTCATAAAGCTTTGCATATAATTTAAAGTCATATAGGCGAATGGCCGGTATTCCTGAGGTCTTTTTGGTGTAAGGTGTTCGTGGATCTTTGTTAGTGGGAACAGGAAGGTTTGATTTTTTGTTAGGGGATTTTTTGCGACTGATGGTTGTCCAGTCGGATTCGTTAGTGGAGGTTGAGGGATTTGGTTTGCCAGTTTCAATCTGCGGGGGAATTATGTGTTCTGCAACTGTGGGTGTGTTTGGCCTAGCTTGATTAGTGTAGTGAGCTTCCACTGGTTGAGGGTATTTCTTTTGCGTTGCAGGGAATTCTTTTTTGGCAGTCTCGTTTTTTATCTTTAGTTGGTGTCTTGTCATTATCTTCACGGGGCTATTGATAGTTAATTCTTCCTCTGAGGATGAACTGTCTGATTGGTAAGAGCATTCGGAGTCATTGGATGAATGGCATGTTTCCGTGGAATCTTGTTCCATTTCTTCCGTGGGCTCTTCAGCCGGGGATTTATCAGCTCCCTCCATGTTGAGTCACGATGAGTCGTGTGTTGATGTTCGGAGCGATCTATTTTACGTATTCGTTAATTTAGGTATGTTCCAATATGGTCCGACAGTAAATTAGTAGCGTTGGCCTTTTTTCTGCCGCGTATTTATATATCCTGATGGGTTGCTCCGATACGGTCCGACAGTGGAAGGGTAGAGTCGGCGATTTGGTGGTTTTCCTTATATATGGGTGGTTCCGCTATGGTCCGACAGTAAATAGTTGGGTTCGGCCACTAGTGATTTTGAGATTACTGCAGGGACGGTAGGAAGGTGGGATTTGGGAGCCCTGACAAGTGGACCGCTGCGATTCACCAGACGTGCAAGGGAGGAATCGTTGGTTCGGATTTTTGTCACTTAGGACTTACATTACTGTCGTACCATTTCGGAGCAAATGCTTCTCTCGTCGGCGCAGCGTCGGCGCGGTTCTCGGAGTGTTTGTACTCGACTCTCCGACGGGCGATCGCCTTTTGGTGGGTGTGGGCGGCGACCCCGTGGTGCGCCTTGCACCGCGGGAGTGGTGGGGGTTGCGGTCGTCCGCCGACGTCGCGCCCCGCTCCGTGGGTGCAGCGCGTGGTCCGTGGCGCGCGGTGTAAATACGGCATGTGTCCCGCGCGGCTGCGGAGTCCGGAAATAACGGCTCGCGGGCGCTCCCGGGCGCGGCGTGGCGCCGTTTTGGCGGGGCCGTCGGACGGCGTCATCCTTCGCCTGCGTCCCTGCAGGGCTGCTAGTCGGTGGGTCGCGTCTCGGCCGCTGGGAGTGCCCCCGAGGAGAGGCGCCCTTCGGACGGCCGGCGGGTGCGTGCGATTTCGGCATTGCCCTTTGTTTTTCGGGTTGAGGGTGCGGGAGGACTGGGTGGACGGCCGGTGCTCGAACCGCGGTCCGCGAGACCGCGCCTTTCGACGAGTTGGTCGCGAATCCAGAGTTCCTTCGAGAATGCTAATTTTTAAGCGCGCCGCGGTACGGACACGTCATTACTGGAGATGGGTATATTTTCCGAGACCGAAGCTATTCCGGAAGCTCGAAACATTTTTTTCTTATTCTGGATAGCGAGCATCGTTGTTCCACTTGATAGAAACTGATGTATGCTTTGCCGACTCCCACTCGACCACGTTGTGAACTCGTCAGACATCGAAATGGTCATTACATTCCGTCGGCCGCTGTCGTGAAATGGTACGCCATTTGATAACAGTTCCACTTCCAATTGCATAAGAAAATGCTAGGATTGCAGGAAAGGATAATTTCCGTACTGCACCGCTAACGGGACACGAAAGCCTATCGTTACAACGGAGACAACGTACTGATATGCTTGTAGCTAAGAAATCGTCCCACTGCCAGACGCAGTAAAAATCAATGTTGATGTGATCCATAAGCCACTGTGTGAAATATTTTGTGAAATATTCGTCTCCGTTGACATCGGGCACGTTTCCTGCCTAACGTGGGTCCTAATACCTAGTTCGATCATAATAAACGATCTCAATCATGGGTTTTATACTCGTCGTAAAAATCGTTTCTTTCATTTTTTTGTTGATTGAGGGCCATAACTGTTGAAGCTTTCTTTCAAGTTCCCCGAATAAAAAAATTCCGTAGCAAACAATAAAAAGGGGCATCTGAAAGCGCGAATACAGCCAAGTCCTTCTAATAACGCATAGCGGTCAATTCTTCTTGTGTGTTTTTGGGAGGAAAAGTAAGGCGATAATTCACGTGGACGGTGCGTGATAGTTACGCTCGAGGAATGCCGCAGTCGAAATCTACTTTCGACCAAAATATTATGCGCACTCGAGTCTGAAGGGTGTTAACAAGTAACTGTAACTGCAGAAAATGTAATGATATTATATTTTTCTCCTTCAATTCCACGTTTTTTTTGTGCACTTTAATTTTCTTCATTGTACGTTGGCATTTCTAATTAAAACTTGAATGGAAAAAGTGACTTTGCTCAACTAACACGCCGTGCTTACAAGGTTATTTCTCAAAAACCCTTCAAACTATTTTATCCGCATTTCAACGAAATATATGAAGAAGAATATTTATGCTTTTCCTATAACTTTCGGAATTTTATCAGCCCGAGAATTGATTGTGCAATCATTTTCATCAGAAACGTACTTCTCGGCTCATTTTAACTGCGTTACAATCCTTAGATATCCTGATGTTATAATACATGGTTGTTAAAAGCGTAATTTGATCAAATTAGTCCAGTAAATTACGTTCTTTACGACTGTATCATAACATTTGGATATCTAACGATTGCGACGATAATGAAATAGCATTTGTTCGACCACACAGAGCAGGGAGAAACGCTTATGATAGAAATGATTACAGTATTGTCGTCTCTGTTATAGATGAAATACTTAATGTTACAGAAAACGCTTAAAACATTCTTGTTTGTTTTGCATTAAAATTTGGGTTGAGTAATCTGAAGGCTTTTGAGAACCAAATTTTTAAATTCATTGACGTGGAATTTAACGACCAAAATATTGATACGATTACATTTTCTGTGGTTATTTCGGTACGTATATAGGCACCCTTTGAAGGAAACCGAGAGCCAGGAATGCTAACGTAAAATATGCCAGTTTTGGAGATGGCACGGAAATGGAATGCATCCCACGTGACAAAAAAAAAACCCAAAAAATCGCGCGCGCCTTCGGCGCGCGCTTTTCTGTCCACCTCCCCTATACACTATCACCGCTGCCGATGAGTCTACGGATTCCGTTCCTGTTCCGACATGTCCACAGACATCCCGGATGCAATGCGCTGGACTTGAGGCTATGCGTGCACGTGTGCACACTTTTTGTACAAATTCTCACAGAGGTTCACGTCTGCATCTCTTTCATCAATTATTTCCTTTTTTTTTTATTTCCTATCATCTTTCATTTCATTATAGTTACAAAGCGATTCCGAAATACATTGCGGCCGTTAATAACAAGTTTAAATGATACGCACTTCTCGACAATTGCTGACTTGTAGCCCAGCAAAAACTCCACGCTTATCGTATGTGTGATTGAAGAAAATGCGTTTCAATGCCGAAAGACATCCATTGCAAACGTTATTCGGGGGTTATTAACTTTTCCTTACTGAGTAATTCAATGTCATAAGACATCTATGTACTCTGTTGTCTTAGTGTCACTAATTACTTAAACCACGTTTCCCATGTATTGGCTCTGCTTCCGCTGTAGAAGCTGCCGTTTTCTTCATTGCTCCGCAACAATGCTTGCCGCCTTCCTTTGATATTACTTCCCGGGCTGCCGCCGATGGCACCATCGTCCGGCGGCAAGGCGATGATTTCCCGCCTCTAAAGGGGATAGCACAAGGTCAGCGTTGGTTCTGAGTAGGATCCGATGTCCTCTGAAATCCTCGATTGTGCTCTGATGACATTGAGTTCGTGGCCAAAAAAAAAAAATCGGATTGTGGTCCTCGTTACGGTTTCACTTTCCCGACTGCCGAAGACACTAGGGATTATGTTTCAGTGCCGACATGTGCGTTCCCGGATGCAATGCGCAGGACTTGAGGCAATGCGTGCAGGACTTTTTTACAAATTCTCACAACGTTTCGCAGTTGCTTTCATCTACTATTTTTTAATGTACTATATTTGGTGAGCTGTAGCCCAGGAAAGAAACTGTTATGCCCATGTTCTACTATCGTGTGATATTCAATCAACAGACGCACTAATGTCAAAAGACGTTGATTGTATGATCCTTTCCTTATTTTATAATAAAATCACCGTTATTAGTGACACTACATGTACTTAATGAATTACTTAACGTTTCCCATGTATTGGCCCTGCTTCCGCGGTAAAAGCTGTTTTTTCCTTAAATGCTATGCGACAATGCTTAACCCTTCAAACTTTGTTATACAAATTTCAACAGCGTTACCTATAACCTTTCGGAATTTTATCAGACCAAGAATTGACGTTTACATCGGAAACGTTTTTCTCGACTCTGTATTTTCAAACAAATGCTATTTTAATTGCGTCGCAATCCATACATATCCTGACGTTATAATACATCGTTCATTAAATTACGTTCTTTACATCGCAACATTGGGATATCTACGGATTGCAACGATATGGAAATACCATTTTTTCGACCACACGGAGCCGAACGAAAATTTGGGTTAAATAATCTGAAGGCTTTTGAGAAACAATTCTTTAAATTAATTAACGTAGAATTTGAAGATAAAAAGGAAAAGAAACCCAGTAGGTTTTCAGGGAGACGTAATTGTGTCGGAGATTCCGAAATATATTTTTTTTGCGTCGTGCGACATTGAAAAATAAGTTGAAACGATACGCGTCTACTTTCTTTTCGGGAATTGGTGAGTTGTAGAAAAACTCCACGGTGTTATGCCCATGTTCTACTATCGTGTGAGATTATTGAAAATGCGTTTCAATGCCGAACGACATCCATTGCAAATATAATTCGGGGAGTCATTGAATTCTCCTTATTGAGTTATTCAACCAACAGACGCATTAATGTCAAAAGACATCGATTGTATAATCCATCGAGAATGTACTCTGTTGTCTATGAAGAAACTCATTCTTTCCTTATTTTACAATAACATCTCCGTAATTGGTGTCACTTAATTAATTGCTTAAACCGGCGAGCAAGTCCTTCCTTTAAAGACGATGGACGGCGGTCGGAGTTATGGAGAAGCAGGCGGGATACGTGGCAACGCGGTCTCCTGGAAACGTGGCAACGCGGTTTCTTGGAAATGAGGCGAGGATCTCAAAGGGGAGATAAGCGCGAGGTCAGCGTTTCCAGTGAGGAGGAACCGCGCTGGAGACATTCCATTGTGCTCTGATGACACTGAGTTCATGACCAGTGATCATGAAATCATTCTTTCCATGATAGTAACATTAAGTACACGTTGTCAAATGTGCGACGCAGACGTGAATGCAACTCTTACAGCAAGCCACCTCGGGGGTGTGTGGCAGGGGGTGCATAGACACCAGGAACAATGACGCAACAAACTAAAATGAACACTACAAAACAAGGACGTGAGTCACACGTTGATTTGAACATGCAGGTAATTAAAAAAAAATACTATGGACCTACTCTGACCTCCATAATTACCACCGATTTACGCGATGTTTAACGTTCTGCTCTGGAATCGTAAGCGGAAAAAATTACATTTTAAATCTGTCCATTTTCATTAGAATTATCGAGCCTACCGTAATAAGTCGGAGCCGGCAGTATATGATTAACGTCAGTAATGAAATTTCCCTCCTTAAATTTTCCTAGAAGATTATAATTCAGCCTGCGTTGTGACAGCGATTCCCATCCCAATTCGGCTAACGGTTTCCAATCATTTGCTTTGCCTCCATGTACGTTTTCTGTCTTCGCTCCTAAGACCAAAAGTTAGTTCATGAAAGGATTATTTCCGGATCATGTGGTGTAGGAATTCGGAGTTGAGCAACTGACAAAAAAAATCGTCCCATTTATTCGACTGGCTACCTCGGCAGGACATGCGGCCGAACGAAACATGAGTTGGCGAAACCAAAGCCATACTGGATCCCTTACCTCGAAACAATAGCGGGGCAGATGATGTTGCTATGCGTTTAAAATTCGCTTTGAACGCCTTGCAATTTATTAATATGCTTTTCTTTTAATTCTTGGGAGGAAAAGTAAGGCGATAATTCACATGGACGGTGCGTGCTAGTAACTCTCGAGGAATGCCGCAGTCGAAATCTACTTTCGACCAAAATATTATGCGCACTCGAGTGTGAAGGGTGTTAACAAGTAACGATTGCAACGATATTGAAATAGCATTTGTTCGACCACTCGGAGCCAACGCTTATGATAACATTTAATTGCAGTATCGTTTCCTTTTAAAAATAAAATACTTTAAGTTGTAGAAAACGCTTAAAACATTCTTGTTTGTGTTGCATTTAAATTTGATGTGAAGGCTTTTCAGAAAAAGAATTGTAAATGAATTGACGTAGAATGTAACGGCCAAAATATTGATACGATTACATTTCCTGTAGTTCTTTCGTTAAGTATATAGGAACCCTTGGAGTGCACATAATGTTTTGGTCGACAGTAGGCGAGAGGCAGGTATGCTAACGGAAAGTATGCCAGTTTTGGAGATGGCACGGAAATGGAATGCATACAATTATTTATTTGAAGAAGCAAAGAAAAAAAGAATCCCATTACGTTTCCAGGAAGACCTAAAAAAAACGGATTTAAGAAACTCATTCTTTCCTTATTTTACAATAACATCACCATAATCGGTGTAACGTAATAAATTACTTAACGTTTTCCATGTATTGGCCCTGCTTCCGCAGTAGAAGCTGGCGTTTTCTTCATTGCTACGCATCTGCTCCGTCTGGTATCTTCTCCTGGTTCTCCGTAAATATGGCGATGGTACGTTGGCGCGGTGGACGTGTGATTTCTAAGATTTTTGGAGTCGAACCCACGACCTCTGGGTGTGATGCGAGAACTGCTTCCAAAGGGACCTCATATCCTTTATGCAGGGTAAAAAATTCATAGATCTGTCTCCAATAGTAAAACAGCAAATCGTGGTTCCTTGTAAATACGGCGATGGAACGTTCGCGCGGTGGATGTGTGATTTCTAAGATTTTTGGAGTCGAACCCACGACCTCTGGGTGTGATGCGAGAACTGCTTCCAAAGGGACCTCATATCCTTTATGCAGAGTAAAAAATTCATAGATCTGTCTCCAGTAGTAAAACAGCAAATCGTGGTTCTTTGCATCGATTACCTACGTTTGTTTGCATGGGAAATTCGAATTCCCGCTGCGAAGTCGAATCAAAATGGCGGATTACATTAGACAAATGCGTGTCACGACCCGATATTTACGGACCTTGGATGGGGTGAGAGAGAAGCCGGCGGCAAGGCGATGATTTCCCGCCTTTAAAGGGGATAGCACGGCGTTAGGAGCGACAAGGAACCGCACTTGATTTTCTGTTGAAGGGTGTCCAGCACTCTGGAAAACCTGGAAATCTCAGGGAATTGTGTATTCATTGGAAATATGACTTCGACTCAGGAATTTTCGGTGGTGTGAATATGTAAAAAAGCGACGGAAATAATTGCCATTTCTGGCAGTTTCATAGTGAAATTTCCCGTGTTGCATTTAGCATTTCTGCAGTTACCGAGATTGCAATGATTTCTCCATACACTGTGTACGATGCATAGTCCTGTCCCGTGAATATATAATCTTTGTTCTTAGTAGGCATGTCATTACTATCAGAAGACCCCGAGTGCTTTCCGCCCGTCGCAACGGCTTTCAGCGACAGAAACAAAGTAGTTGTTCAAGCCTCGATAAGACTGCTAATAAACAGGAAATGGATCTTAGTAAGTCGAAATGTACGTAAGCCGAAAATTAAGTCCGTTCTCCAAAACTAAATCCGTGTTCCGGAGATTTCAATCGATGCGGAGAAACGTGAGGAAAATTTACCGACAATTTCCTTCAGTTATTTCCTGCGAAATTCAACAACTCATATTTTTATATTTAATGTATTTGCATAAGTAAACGATAATTTCGCCGTAAGTTGCGTAATGTTGTAACTCCGAATTCCACGGATGTGCGAAAGCACATTTAGGAGGTAAATTATGAAAGTGGATCGTTGATTTCACTTTCTTTACGTAGAACTGGCGTCCTTGGATATCGTGTTGACATGTAATGATGATAGCATCTCAATCCAGGTGTTTGCTGATTACAGCAGCTTTCAGTGTCAGTCCTGAAATAAACAATTACGGTAATAACCAAGTCTTTTCTGCAACATAATTTCTGTTCCAACTTTTTCTTATTTTATATCAACATGTCTTTTGGCTGCAATTTAAAAATTGATGACAATCGGGGCCAGTGTATTTACGTAGCTTCGTACTACGTAGTAAGCCGTATCGTAATGGAGTGAGCGTAATAATTTAAATGCGATATCGCTATGAACTGTTACGAAGATTGTTCCGTTGCGTAGAAGATAAGATGTTTTTTACGCGACTTTGCGACGAAAATTAATTAGTGGCAACGAAAATACTGCAGGTAGATTGATGATAAAAATTTACCAATTTCTTCTGTGTACCTCGTTGAAACCTCGACAGCTATTCGATATTTTCTCCGCCTGCAGGTATTAAAACGAACATTTTACTTTTTGGTGCTCGCGTTCGTAAATCTACGGCATCCCTTTAGATAAATTTTTCACTTATGTCAGTACGGATTTTTTGGGCAATCCGAGACGTACGTAACTCGGGGACTGCCTGTAGTTAGGTGTTTCGACAATGAAAATATCTATATCTACGTAATACCCTGCAAGCCACCATTAAGGTGTGTGGCAGGGGGTGAACTCTCACCGAACATGTAACCTTGTTCCCGAGCGCCAGCACAATAATGTACGATGTTGGATTTTTTTTAATTTTCCTCCAAATGTGCAGGATTTGGTTTATTTTGCTCAAAATGCAAGATTAGCCATGATACTTACTTTCATTCACACAAAATAAAATACATACCCAACGTCCTCTTACAGTTGACGAGAAAATAATCTACATTTCCTCTCGAAAAATAAAACTTATGTCAGGAAAACCTGGAAATCTCAGGGAATTATCAAATGCCCAGCTGTCCTGTCCTGTCGTCTGAAATCCTCGATTGTGCTCTGATGACATTGAGTTCACGACCAGTGGTAATGAAATCATTCTTTCCATGAAAGTAACACTATACACACGTTGTCAAATGTGCGACGCAGACGTGAATGCAACTCTTACATTGTTGGTGGATTCCGGATTTTGGCAGTGGAACTGCATCTACTGTGAATAGCATTTAGTTGGGTGCGAGGACTTTTGGAAATCCACGTCATGAGCCCAGCATTCGCTACTGTCGTCAAAAACATATCCCTGGGTTGTCATCAGTTCCTGAAATGGCGGTTTTTAGCATATCTTTTGAGTGACACGTTTTTCCGTGAGAAAAAGTCGGTTTTTTTTTGCTGTGGAAATTCGTCCTTCTGTGTCAAATGCATTTAATTTTACGCGCAGAAATTCCAAAGCTTTTCTTCAGAGTGAGCTGTTTCTTCTTGTGAGGCACGAATACGGGAAAAGTAGCTGATTTCTCGTGAATCCCAGCGTACGATTAAATTGAACGAACACATTGTCTCAGGTGTGACTAGGCAAAACATTTGCACTACTTATTTCGAGCGAAAACCTCTGTTCTGACGCTTCCCGTACATTGTGGAAGTTCCACGTTCCCAGCCTGCCTTAGAGAGCGATGTGCACATTGTCATTTCAGTTTCATTTCCCACCGACGGCGCCAGCTCCCGGGACGGTGTCGTGTTACACGACGGCGGTGAAAAGGCGGCAAAAACGTGCCGAGAAATCGTGACACAACGTAGGCGATGCGAGAGGGGGGGGGGGGGGGGAGAACGGATGATTCCCTGCGTGGAAGGGGATGGATGATAAGACTGTCTCGGTAATAATTCCCTTCGTTCTCATCTGTCTCCTATCTTCAGTAATGCTTTCATTTCATTCTTTTCATTAACGGCAACGATGACCCAGTAAGGAAACAATGTGAAAATATTTCTTAACGTAGAAAAAATGACACTTCGCACAACGGATTACTGGTGATCATTAATTATATGCATCCAATGTACAAAATAAGAATACTGAATGTCGTGTCTACGTGGAAAGCGTTATAAGCGTATTCAATTGTTGTAAAGCGTGAGTGAAGTACGCATTAGCTATATCGGAATGACAATGGAAATTGTCCCTAGCAACAAAAGTGTAAACAGCCTGAGGAAGGCGTGAACAGCGAACAAAAAATCACATTTTCCCAGTTTACGGACCAGGGAATGAAAATTGATTGCAAAAGGTAACATTTGTTTTCATTTTCGAACAGAAATGAAACTCGCACGTCTATTCTTTCATATTTTACTTACCAGGAGAACAATGCCAGGCACCAAAAATTATCCCTTTCCCCCAATTTTAAATTCATAGGTGAATTAAATCCTCTCAAGACGTGATGAAGACGATATCTCGGGATTCTTCATTTTTCTGGTACTCACCGGGTGTACGTGTACATTCCGTAAAAATCAAGGCACTCTACGCGTTAGGGAAACGCCCAGGAATTTTTATCAATGAGGGACGAGAGCAGCTTCATTAACGGTAGTAATTGCCGTTTATTTTACGAACGACCGCATAGTTGACTACGGATCGTCCTCACATTTTCAGAACCACTGTCATGGAATTTTCGATGACCACCTTCTCGCATGCGATGCGAAAAAAATTATCGTCGACCTGGCTTATTTGTTACACGTAGAAATTTTCATTCCGTTAATCTTATAAACTTTCCATTGCCTTCAACTTTGCACTTTGAAACGCCATTCGTTATTCCACACACCAGACGTCTTTACAGCGCGTCCACCACGTTAACTGTAATTAATAATGGTTGTGTGTCTTACCTGTACGATGACCTTCACGTTGGTATGCAAAATTTGGGCACGGTAAAAAATGAAAGAATTACTGTGGAACTGGTACAACACACATGTGTAATTTCTTAGAAGAAATTGTAAATGAACTTGTTTCCCTGAAACGTGACGTTACTTCTACTTTTCGCATAGGGGACGACGCACTTTCCATGAAATAATCGGACGACTTTCGTCCTTCCTAGGAAATCAGTTACCATTGCATGCGTGAACTTCTCAATGGATGGCATTCATAAGTTTCCTTTCATTTTTCCGTGAATGGATTACTTGTGCCATGACCGGGAACAGCGTGATATTCCGTTAAAAAACATCAACTACCTATCCAATTGCTGGCTGAAATTTGCAAGCGACAATGCTCGAGCGTTCCTTGGTAACTACTGCATAGCAACGGAAATGTCGTTCCTCCTTCACCTCTGCTGTGTACTCACGGAAATGAAGCCGGCGGACTGAAATTACGGAGTCCCATGGAAGCAGTCCACCCATGTGATCTTCATTTGAAAGTGAGTTTTCACATTTCATTCTCCGTGCAGTCGGTTGCATGAATGAAGCATTGCAAGATGCAATGAATTAATGCCGGAAAGACGTCCGCGAGGAGAGAGGACTATGTTTGATTTTTACGAAATTTTATCTTCATTTCCTTGCTTTTCGGCCTTACAATAGTGCGATTTGTGTGCGTGACATTGTCAAAGTGGGCTGCGAATACCAAATCATCGGCAAGGTCAGTTAACCTGTAACGGTATAACAATTATCCTCATCATCCATCGGCATTGCTAAGAAATAGGTAATTGTTTGCCCTTTGCAACATGTTATGTTCCTACTTCCCTGCTATCTTTGCATAAAGTTCTTCTTTTCGCGAGTCGAAAATTAATTTCCTACCACGCTCGCGAGGTACGGCATATGCAGTCACCCGTATGTCTTTCTGAACCATGTTCCGGTGGAATTTGTCCTGCCCTCGTTGCACTACAGTTTTAACCGCTCTGTATTCCACAAAGTTGGTCTCATTCCTTCACTGCCGTGTTAAAATTTGAGTGACGGATATTCACGCAGCTATTGACAGTGTGTACCCAATTCCATCGTTAAGTTAGGCGGATGATAGCGTTCTCTCATTCTTTTCTCGTCACTGTTAATAGCAGCTATGCTTAACCATCAACGTGTCATCTCGGTGGAGAGAACTGTAGAATGCGTTGAATAAGTCACTCGAGAATTCATTCTCGCCCTTATTTTTAGCGTTCCGTGTTTACAGGGCGGCAGAAATGTACACTTTAAGAATGAATTTTAACTTTAAGCATGGCTTTCAACGTGAATCAGGTTCAACAATTATTGTCGAACAGGTAGTAATTAATTTAATGGAAGTATTTCACAGCTTGATTGGGAAATAACGATTTAGGGATGAATTTTAAGATTGGCTTCCAACGTGAATCAGGTTCAAAATAGCAGTGGAAAAGCAAGGGAAGCGATTCAATGAATTAAATGCAATGGGAAAGAAAATATATTAATTAAATACTGAACTGTTGAAGGCGGAGATGGATAAATCAACTGATAGATTGCATGTTTGATTGCTAACGTACTCCATTCACTTGTCTTCGTGGATCTGCCTCCATGCATCGTAACATTTATGCTTATGTGAGCGTGTCTTCTCTCGCCAACGTCCACACCACGTTGAAAACACCGGTTCTCGTCCGATCACCGAAGTTAAGCAGCGTTGGGCCCGGATAGTACTTGGATGGGTGACCGCCTGGGAACACCGGGTGCCGTTGGCAATTTTTTTTTTTTCCGCGTTCGTCGACGTCTTTCTGGCTCCATTGTTGATTTTAACTGATTTTTATTTCAATTTCCTTCCTTTTCGGCCGCAATAGTGCAATCGCAAGTTTCATCGGTGCACGTCTCTGATAAATTATTCATCTGGGATGTAATTGCCGACACATTAGTCAGTATTTAGCACGTCGTGATAGTAGGAGTGAAGTGGCGTTAACTCGAATTGACTGTGGTGTGTTTAACGTGTCATGTACATGTTTAAAGTTCTTATGGCAGCTGGAAGCATTTGATACAAGGTGTGTTCGTAATTTACCGCGAAGGAAACTGTGAGAGGTTTATGTCTTGGAACACTTTGTCCTTCTTGTTGTCTGTTTGAACTATGAACGCGCGGGGAAACAATCCGTCTTTTCAGTGAATTAAGATTGTGTGCTCTCGGCATGCAGCATGAGAATTTACTCTGTAAGTAATTGTATGCGAATTGACATTCAACACTCGTAGAGGGCCATGCTTTTTAGCTTTACGCAGTGCGTGGAGACAGTGACGGCTTCCTTTGTTTCTTTTCGCGGCGTGGCAACAGCTACGACTGACATTGTTTCTTTTCGCGCCGTTTCTTGGCAGGCGGCGACATTGTATGTCGCGAACCGTCCGAGGAAGGATGTATGGTGGAATATCAGTATCTATCGACGAGGACGTCTTTCTGGCTTCATAGTTGATCTGTACGGAATTTTATTTTCACTTCATTCCGTAAAGGCCGCAATAGTGCGCGATGTGCAATCGCACACTTCAGCAATGACGATAACTCTTTCATCTGGGATGTAATTGCCGACACCGTTTGAAACAGTGCCTAACGGTCGGGAATGGCGGGAAAATCACAAATTATGACGAAGAGCGCGTTGCTATGGACGGGAAGCGCCTAGCAACAGGAGCAACGGACTATGGGACGCTTTCCCGCCTTTTTTCCATGGAAACCGCCAGGGCAGCGCATGCCGCGGAGCGTTTCTCTGAACGATGGCGACATGTACGCGCGCACGGAGAGTGTTAACGGCGGAAAACAATTGAGCGGTGACACAGGACGTGCAAGGAGGACTTTGGGCATCATTTTTTGACTCCTCGTCGTCGAAAAATTGGCATGCGGGAGTGCGAAGATACGCGCAAAGGATGAAAGGGAAGCATGGTAAGTGAACTCAATCTCAGCAGAACATATCGTGAAAGGATTAGGGCCTTAAAAAAGGCCGTTGTTTGCAGTGAATTCTTCGATGGAAGAATTTACTTTGAGCTGGTGTACTTGGTGACAGCTTTGGTCCCCTCGGAGACGGCGTGCTTGGCCAACTCACCGGGGAGCAGGAGCCTGACGGCCGTCTGCACCTCCCGGGAAGTGATGGTGGATCGCTTGTTGTAGTGAGCGAGACGCGATGCTTCGGCAGCGATTCTCTCGAAGATGTCGTTGACGAAGCTGTTCATGATGCTCATGGCCTTGCTGGAGATGCCGGTGTCGGGGTGGACCTGCTTCAGCACCTTGTAGATGTAGATGGCATAGCTCTCCTTCCTCCTGCGTTTCTTCTTCTTGTCTCCCTTGGAGATGTTCTTCTGCGCCTTGCCCGCCTTCTTGGCAGCCTTTCCGCTGGTTTTGGGTGGCATGATGCTCGAGGAGTCTCTGCAATCTGCGGATACAAAATTCGGCGGGGAAGTTGCACTGTTATAAAGGGGTAGGGTGCCCTCACGGCGGCGCCGGGCGATCGGACCAATGGCGTCGCTCCAATAATATGGGTCTATGGGGCCCCGGACCTTATATAAAGAGGACACGCCGCCGCCCTTCACCAAACTTAGCGGAGACGCTGTACTGTTCACCGTCGACGTCGAGCACCTGAATCATCATGTCCGGACGCGGAAAGGGAGGAAAGGTGAAGGGAAAGTCCAAGTCCCGATCCAGCAGAGCCGGTCTTCAGTTTCCCGTGGGGCGTATCCACCGTCTGCTGCGCAAGGGCAACTACGCCGAGCGCGTCGGTGCCGGCGCACCCGTCTACCTGGCCGCCGTCATGGAGTACTTGGCCGCTGAGGTCCTCGAGTTGGCAGGCAATGCCGCCAGGGACAACAAGAAGACGAGGATCATTCCCCGTCACTTGCAGCTTGCCATCCGCAACGACGAGGAGTTGAACAAGCTCCTTTCCGGCGTCACCATCGCCCAGGGAGGTGTCCTGCCTAACATCCAGGCTGTCCTCCTGCCCAAGAAAACCGAGAAGAAGGCATAAGCCACCAGCTTTGTTGAGTAAAAGGTCCTTTTAAGGACCAGAACGATAACAAAGAGTGTACCTCATGAGAGTAGAGCACGAGAAATACTAGGAGAAAAATATGCCTCGCAAGAAAGTAAAAAAAAAAATTTTTTTTCTTAATGCCTGGAAGAGGAAAATAAAATTATGACGTACATTGCAAAATATCCACTAGCCGAACGGCTTGAAGGACTAAAAATAAAATATGGAATAAATGACAAACGAAATTGGCGAAAACACTCCGATTACGTCTGAGATGAAGGACGTTGATGAAAATGATGGTAACTAGAGAAATAACAAGGAGTCGAAACTTAGTATTAACCGGATTTCACGTTGTACGTGCTGTGTGTGGACGATCGTACGAGAATATGTCGAAATACATTGAAGCGCTCCACCATGACAACGACGATGGGCGCTCATTGCTGTGAACAACGACAATTGGATAACAATAAGCATTTTAATCCAATGGCAGGAGAGTAATGATTGTTGTGCATTGTCGGCACAACAATACTATGTATGACGCCACAATGGGTAACCATGGAAACACGCTGCTTTGTGGAAGCTGATATGGAGCGCGATTTGCTAATCGATCAGTCATTCACAGGGCTCCTTTCGCAAATATTTTTTTTTATAATTTTTTTTAATGAACGTAGCAGTGATTGGCAATTGTTAGTTAAATCATTGGACAATATTTTGGTCCTGAGAAGGACCTTTTTTCGTGACCACGAGGTGTCGATTGTGGTCGGAGGCGTCGATCGTCTAACCGCCGAACCCGTAGAGGGTGCGGCCCTGCCTCTTCAGAGCGTAGACCACGTCCATGGCGGTGACGGTCTTCCTCTTGGCGTGTTCGGTGTAGGTGACGGCGTCGCGGATGACGTTCTCGAGGAACACCTTGAGCACTCCGCGGGTCTCCTCGTAGATGAGTCCGGATATACGTTTCACTCCTCCTCTGCGGGCCAGACGGCGGATGGCCGGCTTGGTGATTCCCTGGATGTTATCGCGGAGAACCTTGCGATGACGCTTGGCGCCTCCCTTTCCCAGGCCTTTTCCTCCCTTGCCACGTCCGGTCATCTTGGTGCTGCTTCGTTGAAGTCGCTGTGGGATGAAATCAGAATCGCCTCCTTTTATAAGGTTCCGAGCGGAGAGGTCCAAGAGAGACGTTCTCAGCCAATCAGGAGGCAGGAAGGTTGGAGGCAGTTTGAATTTTCGCCCAATCGGGAGCCAGGAATTTATAACGGCGCGCACAGGAGGACATAAATAGCGGACCCAGAATTTGGCTAACCGATTTCCGTTCCAGCAACGATGGCACGTACCAAGCAGACCGCCCGCAAGTCCACCGGAGGCAAGGCTCCAAGGAAGCAGCTGGCCACCAAGGCCGCTCGCAAGAGCGCGCCGGCCACCGGAGGTGTGAAGAAGCCACATAGGTATCGCCCTGGTACCGTGGCCCTCCGAGAGATCAGGAGATACCAGAAGAGCACGGAGCTCCTGATCCGCAAGCTGCCCTTCCAGCGTCTCGTCCGTGAGATCGCTCAGGACTTCAAGACCGATCTCCGCTTCCAGAGCTCTGCCGTTATGGCGCTCCAGGAGGCCTCAGAGGCTTACCTCGTCGGTCTCTTCGAGGATACCAACCTCTGCGCCATCCACGCCAAGCGCGTCACCATCATGCCAAAGGACATCCAATTGGCACGTCGTATCCGTGGAGAGCGTGCTTAGGCGTTGCGTAGTTACGCTCATAAACAAAGGTCCTTTTCAGGACCAATCCATTGTCCATGATTTAACAATACAATTGCCAAAACGTTAGGAAAGAGAGATGACGAAAGAATTGAGTACTTTCACGGCTCGATCAAGAAAAATTCTTGGTGTGACGTCGGAGTGAATCTCACGACAATGTTTCCGTTACATTTTGCGCGCCATTTCATTCAGTTAGTGGCCACGTGCTCACTACACTGTGATACGATGACGCAAATGATGCCCTGCTATGACACGACGGTGAGCCACACGACAATGTACATGGATGTGTGCGTTGCCGTGATACAATGTGTTTCCAGGATGCGACAATGTAAGCAGTAATGCGTTGCCATGCTCTGCGTCTCCAGGAGACGACAATGTAAACAGTTATGCGTTGCCATGTTACAATGTGTCTCCAGGAGACGACAATTCTAACAATAAATCGTTGCCACGATACAATGTGTTTCCAGGAGACGACAATTTCAACAATAAATCGTTGCCCTGATACAATGTGTCTCCAGGAGACCGCCTAAATCATCTCCCTGCACGACAATGTACATGTTACGCCTCGCACATGATCCATTGCCTCGTGATTTCCAAGCATCGTCATGTTATGGGCATATTTTTTAGAGAGGCGATTTTCGGGACTTTTTTTTTTTTTTTTTTGACATTTTCTCGACATAGTAAAACACAAATCTGAGACATATTGATGGCCCTAAAAAGGGCCGTAGTTGAACGCAGCGACGAGTGCGAATGCGTTCACTTCTTCTTCTGTGCCGCCGGCTTCTTGGCCGCGGGCTTCGCCTTGGTGGGAGTCTTCTTGGGCTTGGGCGCCTTCGGCTTCGTGGGCGCCTTCTTCGCCTTGGACGGTGACTTGGCGGCTTTGGCTGCGGCACCGGAAGAAGCGGCGGCGGCTTTGGGCTTGGCTGCGGCCTTCTTGGGCTTGTCGGCGGCCTTCTTGGCTTTCTTCGCCGGTGGCGCGGACTTGGAGCGCTCCTTGGGCGCCGCCCGCTTGGTGGCCGCCTTGTCGGTCGTCTTCTTGACTCCTGCCTTTGGTTTCTTCACCCCGGTCTTCTTGGCGGCGCCGGCCTTCTTCACCTTGGCGGCGACTCCCGAGGGAGCGGCCTTCTCCTTGAGCGTGGTGGAGGAGAGCTTGAAGGAGCCGGAGGCCCCCTTGCCCTTGGTCTGCACCAGGGTTCCGGCGGTGACGGCCGCCTTCAGGTACTTCTTGATGAAGGGCGACAGCTTCTCGGCGTCGACCTTGTAGCTGGCGGCGATGTACTTCTTGATGGCCTGCAGGGAGGATCCTCCGCGCTCCTTGAGGCTCTTGACGGCGTTGTTCACCATCTCAGACGTTGGTGGATGCGAGGGCTTTGCGCGCGCCTTCTTGGCGGCGCCGCCCTTGCTCGCCTTCTTGGAAGCCGCGGAGGCTCCCGAGGAAGGCAGGGGCTTGACGGCCACGGTGCCGGACGGCTGGGTTGCCGGTGGTGCGGCGGCTGCTGCTCCGGATGCTGCGTCTGCCATAGTTCCTGCGTGAGATACGAAAGGAAAATCGTTGGTTCGGATTTTTGTCACTTAGGACTTACATTACTGTCGTACCATTTCGGAGCAAATGCTTCTCTCGTCGGCGCAGCGTCGGCGCGGTTCTCGGAGTGTTTGTACTCGACTCTCCGACGGGCGATCGCCTTTTGGTGGGTGTGGGCGGCGACCCCGTGGTGCGCCTTGCACCGCGGGAGTGGTGGGGGTTGCGGTCGTCCGCCGACGTCGCGCCCCGCTCCGTGGGTGCAGCGCGTGGTCCGTGGCGCGCGGTGTAAATACGGCATGTGTCCCGCGCGGCTGCGGAGTCCGGAAATAACGGCTCGCGGGCGCTCCCGGGCGCGGCGTGGCGCCGTTTTGGCGGGGCCGTCGGACGGCGTCATCCTTCGCCTGCGTCCCTGCAGGGCTGCTAGTCGGTGGGTCGCGTCTCGGCCGCTGGGAGTGCCCCCGAGGAGAGGCGCCCTTCGGACGGCCGGCGGGTGCGTGCGATTTCGGCATTGCCCTTTGTTTTTCGGGTTGAGGGTGCGGGAGGACTGGGTGGACGGCCGGTGCTCGAACCGCGGTCCGCGAGACCGCGCCTTTCGACGAGTTGGTCGCGAATCCAGAGTTCCTTCGAGAATGCTAATTTTTAAGCGCGCCGCGGTACGGACACGTCATTACTGGAGATGGGTATATTTTCCGAGACCGAAGCTATTCCGGAAGCTCGAAACATTTTTTTCTTATTCTGGATAGCGAGCATCGTTGTTCCACTTGATAGAAACTGATGTATGCTTTGCCGACTCCCACTCGACCACGTTGTGAACTCGTCAGACATCGAAATGGTCATTACATTCCGTCGGCCGCTGTCGTGAAATGGTACGCCATTTGATAACAGTTCCACTTCCAATTGCATAAGAAAATGCTAGGATTGCAGGAAAGGATAATTTCCGTACTGCACCGCTAACGGGACACGAAAGCCTATCGTTACAACGGAGACAACGTACTGATATGCTTGTAGCTAAGAAATCGTCCCACTGCCAGACGCAGTAAAAATCAATGTTGATGTGATCCATAAGCCACTGTGTGAAATATTTTGTGAAATATTCGTCTCCGTTGACATCGGGCACGTTTCCTGCCTAACGTGGGTCCTAATACCTAGTTCGATCATAATAAACGATCTCAATCATGGGTTTTATACTCGTCGTAAAAATCGTTTCTTTCATTTTTTTGTTGATTGAGGGCCATAACTGTTGAAGCTTTCTTTCAAGTTCCCCGAATAAAAAAATTCCGTAGCAAACAATAAAAAGGGGCATCTGAAAGCGCGAATACAGCCAAGTCCTTCTAATAACGCATAGCGGTCAATTCTTCTTGTGTGTTTTTGGGAGGAAAAGTAAGGCGATAATTCACGTGGACGGTGCGTGATAGTTACGCTCGAGGAATGCCGCAGTCGAAATCTACTTTCGACCAAAATATTATGCGCACTCGAGTCTGAAGGGTGTTAACAAGTAACTGTAACTGCAGAAAATGTAATGATATTATATTTTTCTCCTTCAATTCCACGTTTTTTTTGTGCACTTTAATTTTCTTCATTGTACGTTGGCATTTCTAATTAAAACTTGAATGGAAAAAGTGACTTTGCTCAACTAACACGCCGTGCTTACAAGGTTATTTCTCAAAAACCCTTCAAACTATTTTATCCGCATTTCAACGAAATATATGAAGAAGAATATTTATGCTTTTCCTATAACTTTCGGAATTTTATCAGCCCGAGAATTGATTGTGCAATCATTTTCATCAGAAACGTACTTCTCGGCTCATTTTAACTGCGTTACAATCCTTAGATATCCTGATGTTATAATACATGGTTGTTAAAAGCGTAATTTGATCAAATTAGTCCAGTAAATTACGTTCTTTACGACTGTATCATAACATTTGGATATCTAACGATTGCGACGATAATGAAATAGCATTTGTTCGACCACACAGAGCAGGGAGAAACGCTTATGATAGAAATGATTACAGTATTGTCGTCTCTGTTATAGATGAAATACTTAATGTTACAGAAAACGCTTAAAACATTCTTGTTTGTTTTGCATTAAAATTTGGGTTGAGTAATCTGAAGGCTTTTGAGAACCAAATTTTTAAATTCATTGACGTGGAATTTAACGACCAAAATATTGATACGATTACATTTTCTGTGGTTATTTCGGTACGTATATAGGCACCCTTTGAAGGAAACCGAGAGCCAGGAATGCTAACGTAAAATATGCCAGTTTTGGAGATGGCACGGAAATGGAATGCATCCCACGTGACAAAAAAAAAACCCAAAAAATCGCGCGCGCCTTCGGCGCGCGCTTTTCTGTCCACCTCCCCTATACACTATCACCGCTGCCGATGAGTCTACGGATTCCGTTCCTGTTCCGACATGTCCACAGACATCCCGGATGCAATGCGCTGGACTTGAGGCTATGCGTGCACGTGTGCACACTTTTTGTACAAATTCTCACAGAGGTTCACGTCTGCATCTCTTTCATCAATTATTTCCTTTTTTTTTTATTTCCTATCATCTTTCATTTCATTATAGTTACAAAGCGATTCCGAAATACATTGCGGCCGTTAATAACAAGTTTAAATGATACGCACTTCTCGACAATTGCTGACTTGTAGCCCAGCAAAAACTCCACGCTTATCGTATGTGTGATTGAAGAAAATGCGTTTCAATGCCGAAAGACATCCATTGCAAACGTTATTCGGGGGTTATTAACTTTTCCTTACTGAGTAATTCAATGTCATAAGACATCTATGTACTCTGTTGTCTTAGTGTCACTAATTACTTAAACCACGTTTCCCATGTATTGGCTCTGCTTCCGCTGTAGAAGCTGCCGTTTTCTTCATTGCTCCGCAACAATGCTTGCCGCCTTCCTTTGATATTACTTCCCGGGCTGCCGCCGATGGCACCATCGTCCGGCGGCAAGGCGATGATTTCCCGCCTCTAAAGGGGATAGCACAAGGTCAGCGTTGGTTCTGAGTAGGATCCGATGTCCTCTGAAATCCTCGATTGTGCTCTGATGACATTGAGTTCGTGGCCAAAAAAAAAAAATCGGATTGTGGTCCTCGTTACGGTTTCACTTTCCCGACTGCCGAAGACACTAGGGATTATGTTTCAGTGCCGACATGTGCGTTCCCGGATGCAATGCGCAGGACTTGAGGCAATGCGTGCAGGACTTTTTTACAAATTCTCACAACGTTTCGCAGTTGCTTTCATCTACTATTTTTTAATGTACTATATTTGGTGAGCTGTAGCCCAGGAAAGAAACTGTTATGCCCATGTTCTACTATCGTGTGATATTCAATCAACAGACGCACTAATGTCAAAAGACGTTGATTGTATGATCCTTTCCTTATTTTATAATAAAATCACCGTTATTAGTGACACTACATGTACTTAATGAATTACTTAACGTTTCCCATGTATTGGCCCTGCTTCCGCGGTAAAAGCTGTTTTTTCCTTAAATGCTATGCGACAATGCTTAACCCTTCAAACTTTGTTATACAAATTTCAACAGCGTTACCTATAACCTTTCGGAATTTTATCAGACCAAGAATTGACGTTTACATCGGAAACGTTTTTCTCGACTCTGTATTTTCAAACAAATGCTATTTTAATTGCGTCGCAATCCATACATATCCTGACGTTATAATACATCGTTCATTAAATTACGTTCTTTACATCGCAACATTGGGATATCTACGGATTGCAACGATATGGAAATACCATTTTTTCGACCACACGGAGCCGAACGAAAATTTGGGTTAAATAATCTGAAGGCTTTTGAGAAACAATTCTTTAAATTAATTAACGTAGAATTTGAAGATAAAAAGGAAAAGAAACCCAGTAGGTTTTCAGGGAGACGTAATTGTGTCGGAGATTCCGAAATATATTTTTTTTGCGTCGTGCGACATTGAAAAATAAGTTGAAACGATACGCGTCTACTTTCTTTTCGGGAATTGGTGAGTTGTAGAAAAACTCCACGGTGTTATGCCCATGTTCTACTATCGTGTGAGATTATTGAAAATGCGTTTCAATGCCGAACGACATCCATTGCAAATATAATTCGGGGAGTCATTGAATTCTCCTTATTGAGTTATTCAACCAACAGACGCATTAATGTCAAAAGACATCGATTGTATAATCCATCGAGAATGTACTCTGTTGTCTATGAAGAAACTCATTCTTTCCTTATTTTACAATAACATCTCCGTAATTGGTGTCACTTAATTAATTGCTTAAACCGGCGAGCAAGTCCTTCCTTTAAAGACGATGGACGGCGGTCGGAGTTATGGAGAAGCAGGCGGGATACGTGGCAACGCGGTCTCCTGGAAACGTGGCAACGCGGTTTCTTGGAAATGAGGCGAGGATCTCAAAGGGGAGATAAGCGCGAGGTCAGCGTTTCCAGTGAGGAGGAACCGCGCTGGAGACATTCCATTGTGCTCTGATGACACTGAGTTCATGACCAGTGATCATGAAATCATTCTTTCCATGATAGTAACATTAAGTACACGTTGTCAAATGTGCGACGCAGACGTGAATGCAACTCTTACAGCAAGCCACCTCGGGGGTGTGTGGCAGGGGGTGCATAGACACCAGGAACAATGACGCAACAAACTAAAATGAACACTACAAAACAAGGACGTGAGTCACACGTTGATTTGAACATGCAGGTAATTAAAAAAAAATACTATGGACCTACTCTGACCTCCATAATTACCACCGATTTACGCGATGTTTAACGTTCTGCTCTGGAATCGTAAGCGGAAAAAATTACATTTTAAATCTGTCCATTTTCATTAGAATTATCGAGCCTACCGTAATAAGTCGGAGCCGGCAGTATATGATTAACGTCAGTAATGAAATTTCCCTCCTTAAATTTTCCTAGAAGATTATAATTCAGCCTGCGTTGTGACAGCGATTCCCATCCCAATTCGGCTAACGGTTTCCAATCATTTGCTTTGCCTCCATGTACGTTTTCTGTCTTCGCTCCTAAGACCAAAAGTTAGTTCATGAAAGGATTATTTCCGGATCATGTGGTGTAGGAATTCGGAGTTGAGCAACTGACAAAAAAAATCGTCCCATTTATTCGACTGGCTACCTCGGCAGGACATGCGGCCGAACGAAACATGAGTTGGCGAAACCAAAGCCATACTGGATCCCTTACCTCGAAACAATAGCGGGGCAGATGATGTTGCTATGCGTTTAAAATTCGCTTTGAACGCCTTGCAATTTATTAATATGCTTTTCTTTTAATTCTTGGGAGGAAAAGTAAGGCGATAATTCACATGGACGGTGCGTGCTAGTAACTCTCGAGGAATGCCGCAGTCGAAATCTACTTTCGACCAAAATATTATGCGCACTCGAGTGTGAAGGGTGTTAACAAGTAACGATTGCAACGATATTGAAATAGCATTTGTTCGACCACTCGGAGCCAACGCTTATGATAACATTTAATTGCAGTATCGTTTCCTTTTAAAAATAAAATACTTTAAGTTGTAGAAAACGCTTAAAACATTCTTGTTTGTGTTGCATTTAAATTTGATGTGAAGGCTTTTCAGAAAAAGAATTGTAAATGAATTGACGTAGAATGTAACGGCCAAAATATTGATACGATTACATTTCCTGTAGTTCTTTCGTTAAGTATATAGGAACCCTTGGAGTGCACATAATGTTTTGGTCGACAGTAGGCGAGAGGCAGGTATGCTAACGGAAAGTATGCCAGTTTTGGAGATGGCACGGAAATGGAATGCATACAATTATTTATTTGAAGAAGCAAAGAAAAAAAGAATCCCATTACGTTTCCAGGAAGACCTAAAAAAAACGGATTTAAGAAACTCATTCTTTCCTTATTTTACAATAACATCACCATAATCGGTGTAACGTAATAAATTACTTAACGTTTTCCATGTATTGGCCCTGCTTCCGCAGTAGAAGCTGGCGTTTTCTTCATTGCTACGCATCTGCTCCGTCTGGTATCTTCTCCTGGTTCTCCGTAAATATGGCGATGGTACGTTGGCGCGGTGGACGTGTGATTTCTAAGATTTTTGGAGTCGAACCCACGACCTCTGGGTGTGATGCGAGAACTGCTTCCAAAGGGACCTCATATCCTTTATGCAGGGTAAAAAATTCATAGATCTGTCTCCAATAGTAAAACAGCAAATCGTGGTTCCTTGTAAATACGGCGATGGAACGTTCGCGCGGTGGATGTGTGATTTCTAAGATTTTTGGAGTCGAACCCACGACCTCTGGGTGTGATGCGAGAACTGCTTCCAAAGGGACCTCATATCCTTTATGCAGAGTAAAAAATTCATAGATCTGTCTCCAGTAGTAAAACAGCAAATCGTGGTTCTTTGCATCGATTACCTACGTTTGTTTGCATGGGAAATTCGAATTCCCGCTGCGAAGTCGAATCAAAATGGCGGATTACATTAGACAAATGCGTGTCACGACCCGATATTTACGGACCTTGGATGGGGTGAGAGAGAAGCCGGCGGCAAGGCGATGATTTCCCGCCTTTAAAGGGGATAGCACGGCGTTAGGAGCGACAAGGAACCGCACTTGATTTTCTGTTGAAGGGTGTCCAGCACTCTGGAAAACCTGGAAATCTCAGGGAATTGTGTATTCATTGGAAATATGACTTCGACTCAGGAATTTTCGGTGGTGTGAATATGTAAAAAAGCGACGGAAATAATTGCCATTTCTGGCAGTTTCATAGTGAAATTTCCCGTGTTGCATTTAGCATTTCTGCAGTTACCGAGATTGCAATGATTTCTCCATACACTGTGTACGATGCATAGTCCTGTCCCGTGAATATATAATCTTTGTTCTTAGTAGGCATGTCATTACTATCAGAAGACCCCGAGTGCTTTCCGCCCGTCGCAACGGCTTTCAGCGACAGAAACAAAGTAGTTGTTCAAGCCTCGATAAGACTGCTAATAAACAGGAAATGGATCTTAGTAAGTCGAAATGTACGTAAGCCGAAAATTAAGTCCGTTCTCCAAAACTAAATCCGTGTTCCGGAGATTTCAATCGATGCGGAGAAACGTGAGGAAAATTTACCGACAATTTCCTTCAGTTATTTCCTGCGAAATTCAACAACTCATATTTTTATATTTAATGTATTTGCATAAGTAAACGATAATTTCGCCGTAAGTTGCGTAATGTTGTAACTCCGAATTCCACGGATGTGCGAAAGCACATTTAGGAGGTAAATTATGAAAGTGGATCGTTGATTTCACTTTCTTTACGTAGAACTGGCGTCCTTGGATATCGTGTTGACATGTAATGATGATAGCATCTCAATCCAGGTGTTTGCTGATTACAGCAGCTTTCAGTGTCAGTCCTGAAATAAACAATTACGGTAATAACCAAGTCTTTTCTGCAACATAATTTCTGTTCCAACTTTTTCTTATTTTATATCAACATGTCTTTTGGCTGCAATTTAAAAATTGATGACAATCGGGGCCAGTGTATTTACGTAGCTTCGTACTACGTAGTAAGCCGTATCGTAATGGAGTGAGCGTAATAATTTAAATGCGATATCGCTATGAACTGTTACGAAGATTGTTCCGTTGCGTAGAAGATAAGATGTTTTTTACGCGACTTTGCGACGAAAATTAATTAGTGGCAACGAAAATACTGCAGGTAGATTGATGATAAAAATTTACCAATTTCTTCTGTGTACCTCGTTGAAACCTCGACAGCTATTCGATATTTTCTCCGCCTGCAGGTATTAAAACGAACATTTTACTTTTTGGTGCTCGCGTTCGTAAATCTACGGCATCCCTTTAGATAAATTTTTCACTTATGTCAGTACGGATTTTTTGGGCAATCCGAGACGTACGTAACTCGGGGACTGCCTGTAGTTAGGTGTTTCGACAATGAAAATATCTATATCTACGTAATACCCTGCAAGCCACCATTAAGGTGTGTGGCAGGGGGTGAACTCTCACCGAACATGTAACCTTGTTCCCGAGCGCCAGCACAATAATGTACGATGTTGGATTTTTTTTAATTTTCCTCCAAATGTGCAGGATTTGGTTTATTTTGCTCAAAATGCAAGATTAGCCATGATACTTACTTTCATTCACACAAAATAAAATACATACCCAACGTCCTCTTACAGTTGACGAGAAAATAATCTACATTTCCTCTCGAAAAATAAAACTTATGTCAGGAAAACCTGGAAATCTCAGGGAATTATCAAATGCCCAGCTGTCCTGTCCTGTCGTCTGAAATCCTCGATTGTGCTCTGATGACATTGAGTTCACGACCAGTGGTAATGAAATCATTCTTTCCATGAAAGTAACACTATACACACGTTGTCAAATGTGCGACGCAGACGTGAATGCAACTCTTACATTGTTGGTGGATTCCGGATTTTGGCAGTGGAACTGCATCTACTGTGAATAGCATTTAGTTGGGTGCGAGGACTTTTGGAAATCCACGTCATGAGCCCAGCATTCGCTACTGTCGTCAAAAACATATCCCTGGGTTGTCATCAGTTCCTGAAATGGCGGTTTTTAGCATATCTTTTGAGTGACACGTTTTTCCGTGAGAAAAAGTCGGTTTTTTTTTGCTGTGGAAATTCGTCCTTCTGTGTCAAATGCATTTAATTTTACGCGCAGAAATTCCAAAGCTTTTCTTCAGAGTGAGCTGTTTCTTCTTGTGAGGCACGAATACGGGAAAAGTAGCTGATTTCTCGTGAATCCCAGCGTACGATTAAATTGAACGAACACATTGTCTCAGGTGTGACTAGGCAAAACATTTGCACTACTTATTTCGAGCGAAAACCTCTGTTCTGACGCTTCCCGTACATTGTGGAAGTTCCACGTTCCCAGCCTGCCTTAGAGAGCGATGTGCACATTGTCATTTCAGTTTCATTTCCCACCGACGGCGCCAGCTCCCGGGACGGTGTCGTGTTACACGACGGCGGTGAAAAGGCGGCAAAAACGTGCCGAGAAATCGTGACACAACGTAGGCGATGCGAGAGGGGGGGGGGGGGGGGAGAACGGATGATTCCCTGCGTGGAAGGGGATGGATGATAAGACTGTCTCGGTAATAATTCCCTTCGTTCTCATCTGTCTCCTATCTTCAGTAATGCTTTCATTTCATTCTTTTCATTAACGGCAACGATGACCCAGTAAGGAAACAATGTGAAAATATTTCTTAACGTAGAAAAAATGACACTTCGCACAACGGATTACTGGTGATCATTAATTATATGCATCCAATGTACAAAATAAGAATACTGAATGTCGTGTCTACGTGGAAAGCGTTATAAGCGTATTCAATTGTTGTAAAGCGTGAGTGAAGTACGCATTAGCTATATCGGAATGACAATGGAAATTGTCCCTAGCAACAAAAGTGTAAACAGCCTGAGGAAGGCGTGAACAGCGAACAAAAAATCACATTTTCCCAGTTTACGGACCAGGGAATGAAAATTGATTGCAAAAGGTAACATTTGTTTTCATTTTCGAACAGAAATGAAACTCGCACGTCTATTCTTTCATATTTTACTTACCAGGAGAACAATGCCAGGCACCAAAAATTATCCCTTTCCCCCAATTTTAAATTCATAGGTGAATTAAATCCTCTCAAGACGTGATGAAGACGATATCTCGGGATTCTTCATTTTTCTGGTACTCACCGGGTGTACGTGTACATTCCGTAAAAATCAAGGCACTCTACGCGTTAGGGAAACGCCCAGGAATTTTTATCAATGAGGGACGAGAGCAGCTTCATTAACGGTAGTAATTGCCGTTTATTTTACGAACGACCGCATAGTTGACTACGGATCGTCCTCACATTTTCAGAACCACTGTCATGGAATTTTCGATGACCACCTTCTCGCATGCGATGCGAAAAAAATTATCGTCGACCTGGCTTATTTGTTACACGTAGAAATTTTCATTCCGTTAATCTTATAAACTTTCCATTGCCTTCAACTTTGCACTTTGAAACGCCATTCGTTATTCCACACACCAGACGTCTTTACAGCGCGTCCACCACGTTAACTGTAATTAATAATGGTTGTGTGTCTTACCTGTACGATGACCTTCACGTTGGTATGCAAAATTTGGGCACGGTAAAAAATGAAAGAATTACTGTGGAACTGGTACAACACACATGTGTAATTTCTTAGAAGAAATTGTAAATGAACTTGTTTCCCTGAAACGTGACGTTACTTCTACTTTTCGCATAGGGGACGACGCACTTTCCATGAAATAATCGGACGACTTTCGTCCTTCCTAGGAAATCAGTTACCATTGCATGCGTGAACTTCTCAATGGATGGCATTCATAAGTTTCCTTTCATTTTTCCGTGAATGGATTACTTGTGCCATGACCGGGAACAGCGTGATATTCCGTTAAAAAACATCAACTACCTATCCAATTGCTGGCTGAAATTTGCAAGCGACAATGCTCGAGCGTTCCTTGGTAACTACTGCATAGCAACGGAAATGTCGTTCCTCCTTCACCTCTGCTGTGTACTCACGGAAATGAAGCCGGCGGACTGAAATTACGGAGTCCCATGGAAGCAGTCCACCCATGTGATCTTCATTTGAAAGTGAGTTTTCACATTTCATTCTCCGTGCAGTCGGTTGCATGAATGAAGCATTGCAAGATGCAATGAATTAATGCCGGAAAGACGTCCGCGAGGAGAGAGGACTATGTTTGATTTTTACGAAATTTTATCTTCATTTCCTTGCTTTTCGGCCTTACAATAGTGCGATTTGTGTGCGTGACATTGTCAAAGTGGGCTGCGAATACCAAATCATCGGCAAGGTCAGTTAACCTGTAACGGTATAACAATTATCCTCATCATCCATCGGCATTGCTAAGAAATAGGTAATTGTTTGCCCTTTGCAACATGTTATGTTCCTACTTCCCTGCTATCTTTGCATAAAGTTCTTCTTTTCGCGAGTCGAAAATTAATTTCCTACCACGCTCGCGAGGTACGGCATATGCAGTCACCCGTATGTCTTTCTGAACCATGTTCCGGTGGAATTTGTCCTGCCCTCGTTGCACTACAGTTTTAACCGCTCTGTATTCCACAAAGTTGGTCTCATTCCTTCACTGCCGTGTTAAAATTTGAGTGACGGATATTCACGCAGCTATTGACAGTGTGTACCCAATTCCATCGTTAAGTTAGGCGGATGATAGCGTTCTCTCATTCTTTTCTCGTCACTGTTAATAGCAGCTATGCTTAACCATCAACGTGTCATCTCGGTGGAGAGAACTGTAGAATGCGTTGAATAAGTCACTCGAGAATTCATTCTCGCCCTTATTTTTAGCGTTCCGTGTTTACAGGGCGGCAGAAATGTACACTTTAAGAATGAATTTTAACTTTAAGCATGGCTTTCAACGTGAATCAGGTTCAACAATTATTGTCGAACAGGTAGTAATTAATTTAATGGAAGTATTTCACAGCTTGATTGGGAAATAACGATTTAGGGATGAATTTTAAGATTGGCTTCCAACGTGAATCAGGTTCAAAATAGCAGTGGAAAAGCAAGGGAAGCGATTCAATGAATTAAATGCAATGGGAAAGAAAATATATTAATTAAATACTGAACTGTTGAAGGCGGAGATGGATAAATCAACTGATAGATTGCATGTTTGATTGCTAACGTACTCCATTCACTTGTCTTCGTGGATCTGCCTCCATGCATCGTAACATTTATGCTTATGTGAGCGTGTCTTCTCTCGCCAACGTCCAACCTGAGCGGACGTGTTTATCGGGAGCTCCCGTGTGCGGCGAGGCGGAACCGAACCCGACCGGAGAACTGGTTTTGAGGAGGTGGGCGCGGAGGGAGGGAGTGGAGGGAGGCGCTTTCACCCAGAGAAGCCTGTGAGGGGAGGGAGAAGATGGCGTACGAACGAGAAAATTCGCTGGTGGTAGCGGTAACATCCGAAGAAAGAATCGATTCTGTGGATTATCATAGGTGTTGGAGAGAGGTTATTGGAAAGGATTATCCGAACGAACTGATAGGACTACAGATAGGGCCCAACAAGAAGTCGGCTGTTTTTAAACTAAGAACAGATCAGGTCCAAGAAATCATAGAAACTTTTGGTGAATATATCGACTTTCCAAGTAAAGAGAATAGGAAGGGCGTAGCTCGACTGAGTGCAGCAGGCAGACAGATTACGACTGTGACGTTAGTCGACCTACTATTTGAGATACCGAAGGAGAAAATTAAGAAAGAGTTTGAGAAATACGGAACTGTGTTAAGTGTGAGAGACGAGATATGGAAAGGAGAACAATACGAAAAAGTGCTTAGCGGGAATAGGTCGATACAAATGATAATCGAAAGAGATATTCCGTCTTACGTTTATATTGGTGGACATAGAGGAATAGTTTTTTATTACGGACAGAAGAAGACCTGTGGTAGATGTGGCAGCACAGAACATTTGAGAGCCAATTGTCAGCAGAACCGAGCGACTTATTCAAGGATTCTACAAGGAGAGAGGAAAGATAGGAAGGGAGGTGAAACAGTGGATACCAACCTTGAGATTGACATAGGGATAAAGAATAAAGAATCACCGACTCAGTTTCACAAGGAAAGCGGAATGGAACCTTCAACATCAGACACAAGAGTTCCGGCAAGGGAAGAGATGGAAACGGAAGCTGCAGGAAGGAACGATTGCATGGACATCGATGAAGAAGGGAAACTTTCTCAGGAATACGAGACAGGCTCTACCGTAAGTGAGGATTTGGACCCGGAAGGACATGACACCAAGAAAAGGAAGAAAAAGCCTATCGAAGGGACAAAGGAGAAAAAGATAAGGGAAGAAAAGGAATCGAACGGAACAAATACAAGTCAAATAGAAAAGAGGAAAATGGCGAGCGAACAGACAGCAGGTGTGACAAGGGAAAAGGAAGAAACTAAAGAACAGGAGTGCCAACCAGAAGTGACGCAAGAAGACATGGAAGACGATTCGTCAGACGAAGAAAGCGAAGAAGACACGTTAGATGAGCAGAGTGAAGCAGAAAGTATAGAAAGCAAAGAGGGAAGCGAAGAAGGGGAAGAAGAATCAGAGTCGGAGGAATCCATTAACAGCAAGGAAGATGAAAAAGAACGACCAGAAATAACGGATGAAGCAGAGGAAGAAGCCCAGCAAAGAGAAAAAGAAAAAGAGAAACCAAAGGCAGGGCAGATGGGAAATAGAAAGGAAAGCGAAACAGTGGAGACAGAGGCATCAACGTCACAGAAGAGCTTGCAGAAAAAAAAAGAGATACAAACTATGATAGATCTAAGCTTACTGGTTCCGGAGCGGATATTTGAAACTCAAGAAGAATTTGACCAACATGATAGAAAACTTTTGGAAAGGTTCGATTTATATGAAAATGTGGAAGGTCCAGTAAAAGAGAAGTTAATCACACATATGGAAAAATATGGAACGCAGGAAATTCCTGAGGAACTGCGAAAAGAATTACAGGAGGCAAAATTGAAATTGGATAAGCTGAAGGAAGAAAAACAGAGGAGATACTGTAAAAATCCGATATGGAGAAAAAATGTTGGGACAGAAGAAAACCATAAAGAAATTATAGAAAAACTATCATACGGCAAACAGTTAGAATATAATAGAATGCTAAGGCAAAGGGGCTACAAGGTGATCGATAAGGCATTTACAGAAAAATTAGCACTAGATTACAAGTATTCCAAAGAAAAAAAACAGCGAGAGGAGATAGATAAAGGAAAAGAGAAAACAGGGGAGGTCCAGAAAGAAAACGGAAATAGGAAAGATTAAAAAGTAAGGGAAGGGGAGAGAAATAGGTTTCTTTTCTCTGCTTGTATCTTTCAGGACACTAGAATCGACATGACGCCTGCAGTTTTGCAGACAAAAGGAAGCAGACCGTGAACGAGAAAGAGAACATCTAGATGGCAGAGACCATGACTTCGATAGCTGAGAGGTTGGCTGACATGTGCCAGAAACCAGGCGAGCCGCATTCCTGGGAGGTCACGTGGATGCCTCCCCGGGCGTGGGCCTCACCGGCCGATGCGGAGGGGGCAGGGGCCCGGAGGTGCGGTGGAGCAGACACCAGGATTTGAGCCGAGACGAGACGACCCACATTCCTGGGAGGTGACGTCGTCGCTTCCCGGGCAGAGGCCACATCGACCTACGTGGAGGAATCGATATTCAAAGAGCGAGAGGGAGCAGACATCGAGATCCCAATATATACGAGACTGGGAGTATGGAAAATCAACGTTCCAGGTAGCAGAGTGGTATCGGCGCCCGACTGGAGACCAAGAGATCGCTGGTTCGATTCCAAGATCAATCGAATATTTTCATGGCACGTTTCAAGGTGGGACACAGTGTTTGAGAAGTGAAATTTACTTTGAAAGTGTATAAATGTGTTAATCAAGTGATATTGATGTTAATTAAATGAAGAGTTATAAGGGAAGTGGAGAAACAATAACCAGTGCATATAATGAGAACTAATCGAAGTGAATCTAAAGTGTCTCCGTGGCCGGGTGGACTAGGGCGCAAGTACTTTGTACGAACGCCACGGGTTCAATCCTCGGCCACGGAAAATATTTTTTCTTTTTGTATTGAAGAAGGAATTATAATTGATCAAACCGAAAAGCAATTTTGGTTAATGGTTTTTAATTTGATGATATAAGGGATATGATTATAAAATGTAATTGTATTTCTCTTGATATTTTATCTTCTGATTGTACAGGCTGTAATTATTGAATAAAGGATTATAAATGATTAAAAAAAAAAAAAAACACCACGTTGAAAACACCGGTTCTCGTCCGATCACCGAAGTTAAGCAGCGTTGGGCCCGGATAGTACTTGGATGGGTGACCGCCTGGGAACACCGGGTGCCGTTGGCAATTTTTTTTTTTTCCGCGTTCGTCGACGTCTTTCTGGCTCCATTGTTGATTTTAACTGATTTTTATTTCAATTTCCTTCCTTTTCGGCCGCAATAGTGCAATCGCAAGTTTCATCGGTGCACGTCTCTGATAAATTATTCATCTGGGATGTAATTGCCGACACATTAGTCAGTATTTAGCACGTCGTGATAGTAGGAGTGAAGTGGCGTTAACTCGAATTGACTGTGGTGTGTTTAACGTGTCATGTACATGTTTAAAGTTCTTATGGCAGCTGGAAGCATTTGATACAAGGTGTGTTCGTAATTTACCGCGAAGGAAACTGTGAGAGGTTTATGTCTTGGAACACTTTGTCCTTCTTGTTGTCTGTTTGAACTATGAACGCGCGGGGAAACAATCCGTCTTTTCAGTGAATTAAGATTGTGTGCTCTCGGCATGCAGCATGAGAATTTACTCTGTAAGTAATTGTATGCGAATTGACATTCAACACTCGTAGAGGGCCATGCTTTTTAGCTTTAC